>JAIUND010002799.1:0-19718 GCA_034699125.1 Gisinianus flammeolus | reverse complement strand
ATATATTTTGTTTGAATTTAAGTAATTTTCATAAATAAATTAAAAATATTTGCAATTTTTTGACAAATTTCTAACTGTTTCTATAAAATAGCCCGTGTTCTTCTCCATAAGAATATGCAAAAAAGTGAAAATACGTCTTGAACTGGTTATTCCATCGACAACCCCATATAGATTTGGATAGTACGTTTTGGATTCAAACACATCTGGTTGTAATTTACAATTAGGAAAAAAACAAATTGTATAAGAGAGACAATGTGTGTAGCTTTGGCATGCTAACTCTCATAAATGTTTATCTACTTATTTAGTGTACTTTTTACCCTTATTGAAATGAAATCCCAGTCCTAAATATATACACAGAACTGTATACATAGAATACACAAAAAATGTGACTTACGACTTGCATGACGTAGAACTAAGTCACGTCAAACTTCAAACTCGACGTCAACTACCCCTCGACTATAGCTGACTTCATTTTATAATATCAATTTCAAAGATCCCGTGGTCGTGGTCGACTAGTGGTTTTCTCTCTCTCTATTTCTCAATGATCAATCGTTGTATTGTAGGTTCAGGTTCTACAAAACGATCAAGTCCATGGATGGACACGGACGTAGACTTATCGTATCAGACCGTCTGAATTTCAGACGTGATACTTGATGCAATGTCAAATCAGTCTTGGACGTTTTTAAAAACAATTTATCATTATAATAGATGTACCATGTATATATAATCATGTATACTATGCATCCGATTTACTTTTATAAAACTATATCATCCCTCTATTTACTTTCTAATTCAGCCTCTCTGGTGGGGTGTGAACGGTGTGAAGGACACTGCTGAACTATGAACTTCCAGTCACACATTCTATATTTTCACTTGTTGTTGTTTCACATACAACAGATAACTTAAATAAATTCCAGGCATACCAACTCTTCCCTACATCATTTTACATGCAAATATGAAGAGAGACGGAATATTCAAATATAAAATAAGTAATTAAAATAAAAATTTGCTGCCAATTTGTAGAGCGTTCAGTTCACGAGTAAAAAACACGAAATCGATTTGCATTTCTCTCATTTCTCATGTATTTTGAGAAAGAAACGACAAAAGTACCTGAGACGAAAGAGAGAGAGCCTTGAGTCAAAAAAAAAAATCATGGAGATAAGAGCACATTCAATCTTCAGTCCATGATTCATTATGTGAACCATGGAGATGGATGACTACATACGATAACAGAAAAATATGAATAGGTATGCCGTACTATGCAGTTACGGAAGAAAAGGAAAGAGGAAAAAAAAACCTTGTATATAGTCAACTTGAATCGCATCGAGATATTGAGTCAAGAATCTCCATCACCTCCATTTTTTTATTCCCTTTTCCCATTTCCAAATCCGACCCAATGCCGACGACGAGTCAAAGAGTTGTAAAGAGATGCAATTCATGACAATTCAAGACTCGAGTCGCCTGTCACTCTGTCACACATTGTATTAGCCTATCTCACCATCTCATCCGACGACGAGTTCCATTGAATTGAAATAACATATTTTACTGCTTGTACAGTTTCATCCTCTTACATATTGTTATATATTGTTGCCATATTCCAAATTGAATACATAATAACAATATGTAAGAAATCCCAATCAAACTAGTAGCGAAAGTGCTCAAAATATATACATATATATTAAATATATATAATATATATATATTCAAGAATACAAAGATAGAAAAAAAAACGAGGATCTCACGGAAGAATCCGCATAATCGGAAATACGACGATTAAATAATATTTTCATCGTTTACCCAGCACGAAAATTCTAGTTGAAGTTGGACAGTATGCCAAGTCTACAGTAAACTACAGTTTACAACTGTATGCTCTCTTTTTTCCGCGGAAGAATCAATACGCTGTGAGGAGTGGTTGAAAAAGTCACACTGTATTACAAGTTCCCTATCGTCACTTTTTTTTAAGACTTGTACGATATAGATATTTTACATTCCTATAATGCGTAAATACAGATATATATATGGTATATAGTATATATATATATTATATATGTATTTGGTTTGGCTAAGATCAGGGGTGGTTGATGGCTGATGGTTCGCTCAAGCTTTTTTCTCTTTACGCTGACGTTGGCTTGGTTTGCTGGGTTTTGACTTTGGATGTTGGGGTGTTGCATGAAATGGTGAGCAGAGAATCGAGAGGATGACGACAACGAAGGCGAATGAAACCATGACTATAAAATCCTAACGTAAGTCTATATAGACACAAGAAGTTTCATCGCCTAAACAGACGACGTAAAAATCGGATCATTTCCGTTTTGCGCCTCGTAAAAAGGTGAACACATTGGCATTACGTCCATATAGTTTGTACACTTTTATCCTTGCAGGCATTTCACCAAATCTTTTTACCCTCTGAGCTTTCCCGTTTCACTCTCTCTCTCTCTCTCGTTCTCTCTCCATCTCCGTAGTCTTTACATAAAGTCAGTGTACCAACTACTACTACGACAACACACACACACAACACCTTCAACATATTTTACTTTATATTCTTGTATTTTTGTTTTACTTTTGCTTTGCTTTGTTTTATGTTTTATCCTACCTATAGCCAGCCCCAGTCACAGAGCACAAGTCGGCAATTTCATAATATCTAATGGCTTGGGTAGAGAACGAGAGAGAGAACCCTTTAGCCTTTTTACATTTGACAATCAAACTTTATCGTTTATATATACAATATACACTCACGTGTATGTAGGATATGGAGGAAAGAAACATTTTTATTTTACACCACCCTCCAAAAAAAAGTAATATATACACACATTTACAAAAGGAAATCTTTAGGGTTACGGCAACAGTTCTCTCAATTTAACATCCAACCTATAATTTGTTCATGCTGATAGTCGTAACGTTCATGGTTCATAATTGAAATTTTTCTTGAAAATTTTCCTACCCAAACACCATGTATATAGGTACAATCATGAAATGCCTATCCTATGCCCATGGTTTTTCTTTTTGCAACTCAATCCCTTGTGTATTATTATATTATTTCAAGTTCTAACTTGTTACAAGATTGAAGACCAAATCAAACACATCAAATGGGAAAACGGTGTATGAACAAAATTGGCGATTCCCAATCTTGGGAAATAAAATCGGAAGGTATCGACATACATATATATATATATGACTTTCCATCCGAAAAATGAACAGCACGAGATGCAGTGTACACAAATACACACTACACATAGTTCAAAGAAGAAGACGAAGGAGCAACAATGAATTAAAAGGAACGCGGCAACATAATAGACTAATCTTTTACTACAGCTTAAAAGATTAATCGTCTACTTAAAGTTCCAGGCTATTCCAATATGTATATATATACACTCTGTACACTTGGATACATGGAGCCGTACACTTTCATGGAATGACACAGACATAATATTCCATTTCCATCTCGTCTCCTTTACACACTAGTTTTGCCAAGATGTCTTCAAACAATAATACACAACTAACAACTTTCTCCTCTCTCTCTCTTTCTCTTTATATCAGTATATATATTTTGCGACATTATTCTCCAAAGCACAAAAGAAACCATTTACGAACAAGAATAGAAATGAATACACATGCATGAAGAAAAGAGACTAAACGAATAAATACTCTCATCTCTTGAACAAACTTACACGTTACCTACACACATTATAAATGTATATACGGACAAAGAGGAAAAGCCAGAGTGAACGAGCGAGCGAGCGAGAGACACTCAATTCGTTCCTATATATATGTACGTTCGCATTTATGTTTTATACAGTAAAACAAAGTTTTGGAACAGAAAGATAAGAAGTTAGTCCCGAGCTCCATTTTCTACTTTGATGCAATGCAAAACCCCGAGTCAACGTTCATTTTTTGACCAATGCCATGTCCAATGTTCAGATTCAGATCCTTTCTCGATTAAGAATCAACAATGTCTTCATTTTCAGTTCCTCTATAACGTGCAACTATACTGTCTTGTACAATGTCAAACATAAAAGCTCATAGGAATGTACACAATTCATCAGAGAGCTCCAATCTCAATTAAGGACGTCGTTGAACATTTCCCGAAGAAAAAAAAGAGAGAACGTACCAAGTTGGAGTTTGACGGTAGTCTCTCCATACAATGTCTCTGGAGAAACAGCTTTTTCGACATTTGCCAAAAAGCTTCCCCTCGGCTCAGCAGTAGTGTTCCTATACAAACACATATATAACTGCTCACACACAACACACACAATTTCGTATGTACACGAATGTAAAAAAAATGTCATGTGTTTTTCACCAATGCTCACTTGATTCTTTCAAGTATCGTTGTGTGTGTGTGTGAGAGGAAGCTCTGTATCTGTACATAATAAGTGACAGTTGTGATTTTGTACGACTGGTCGCTATCTTCACCTCAACAACAATATCCTTCACAGATTTCAATGATCTATTGACCAATCCAACACATACACACACACATATTCTTCTGGTCATTATGCACTGGGTACATGGAGACGAAAGAAAGGGAGGAAGAAAAAGAGAGAGAGAGACAGACAGAGTCCGGACCAATCCCTGTATCTAGAGAGAAATAGGGACGAGTGACGAGATAATGATGATTATAATTTATAAATGTATCATAAGAGCAGATATGGAAACAAAGGGGGGGAAGCAGCCTAATTGTTTACCATTCTTTTCTTTCCTTCTCTCACTCTCAAGTTGAATGGAATGAGACATTGGACAAGTACAAGTTTACAACTTACAACCATCACTAAAGATGTCCTCGATACAATCCGACATAATACAAAGTTCATCACCCCAACCAAGTACATCGATATGCATTAAAGTGTATACTACAACTCGATCATGCTCCAAACTCCAAGACAATTTCAATATTGATTAAAATGAAGCTAATAAAACAATAAGTGTCCGCGCCCAAAGTGAATATCCAATAAAAAAAACACCGACAATCGACAAGAGGACGGTCGACGGTCCTATCAAATAATTTAATGCTATATACGTTGAGCCATGTAGATCAAGATCCGTATTTATTTATGACTGTTCGTTATATGATTTCGTGAATTATGAATTTGGGGAACTGGAAATGCCTTAGAATGTAAGTAGAGTTTACTTAAAACATATATATGATTCTGATTTGGACTTACCCTTTTGAATTCCTGGATGGTACAGATATAGTAGGGGAGATCCACTCTTTGACTTTCAATATAGACGGCATCTGTAATCAAAAATGAAATTTCCTTTAGACTTGAAGATTTCCACTCAAACACGACGTGACAATCAATTTATTGGATTTCCTAACCACATAATTCCCTCAAGAAGCAAGTCGAATACAAATAAATTAATACACGTACATCCAACACACACCAATGTTCAGACAACAACGTCAAGTTTTCCACATTTCCACGCATAATCATTTTAACGAGTGTCAAGTACACCACCACAACACATATACCCAATACAAATACAAATACTTGACTACTTCAACGACTACGACTATATACGACTATATACGAAGGAATAACTCGCGATTAGTTACACTGACTTATCTGTACCAGTATGATAATTTCCCTGGCCAAATCTTCAACCGAATCGTTCTTAATAAGTTACTGGGAACTGAGAATTCTCACAAACTAGTCCATGCATATGGGCGATAGTATAATGTAGAGATACGTGTGCAGTTTAGTACTATTTCAATTGGTTAGTTAAGTAATTTTGCGTTTGATTGTGTCGTTCCCAGATAGCTGTCCATAACTGCACGTACAGCACAAATAAAATTTAAAAAAAAAAACAAAGATCTCCACAAAGACCGAGTATTAGATTCCCCAAGACATTATTAAATGACAATATAAAATGAAATGGGAAATGGGGAATCAAAGAACTCATAACTAATAAGTCAATTAAAATTTTACGATGGAGACTGAATGAGCTTTTAATGACTCACATAAATGGTATAATGGCAATGCATTCATCGTTGTCAACTCCCCGTCTTGAATAGGAATAGCTGAATACTGATGACGAGCGAGCGAGCGAGCGAGTGAGCATGTATATATATATATATTATATATATACATATACCGTCACAAGCTATTCCCTTTCAACCCTATCCCAGTCACTCTTAACAATTTGACACTTGACATACAACCATGTAACTTATCCCACTCGTACACCAAGACTACGCATATATCCGTATAGAATCTATATATATACATACTTCGTTTCAGTTTTGGCAACCAACAAAAAGCAAACTTTAGTGTTTAGCATTTTTATGGTTTCATGAATTTTAAATTTTTTTTTTCTCTCTCTCTCTCTCTGCTCCTTTCAAAGCCACTACGTCAGCCGACTTCTATTTTCTACTTCGCACTTTCATATGGTTTTCCAAACCATTTCAATCTAATAAAGTAATTTTCATAATACAATTTAACTCTGTCAAAATCCATACATCAAAATTCAAAAACGTTTCAACTATACTATTTACTGTGTACAACCACAGAGGGTTCCATTCTATATGTACATGGTCGGTTTTTTTCTCATGAGTGAATTATTATAATAATAAAACAACTTGTCGAACTGCACTCAACTTAATATTCCTCATTAAATCAAACAATACCCAAGTTATGGTATTATTATTACTCTCTGCGATAAATATTATTCTTCGTACTACACACACATACACACACACACACACACAAACACAAGCCAGTTTCAATGGTTTGAATAAGACTTGGAAAAGGAAATTAGTTTAAGTCTTCTTCCTATCAATTGTGACTAATTTGCTCTTGATTAACACATTTTTAAATATAGACTACAAAAACATGTAACCGTATAGAAAAGTCAAACTCTTGTTGCTCCTGACACGATGAAAGGAGAAGAAGAAGAAAAAAGACGTTCTCAACTCGACGGGTAAAAAAATTCCATATTAGATATATATGTAGATACATAAAAGGTACTTGAAGGGGAATCAAGTTGGTAGAATTCCGTCTTCCGTCTTTATTTTCTCTCTCCCATCATGTTTCCTTTCCCATCATTACATTTTCCACACACACACACATGGATATACAAGAAAAGGATACATATTTTTGTGACTATGTAGTATGTACTATGTACACATCAAACACGTATATCAAGCATAGTACACAGTACACACACACACACAAGACAAGATGAAGTTGCATAGAAAGGAATTGGTCCTCACATTGTTTTCTCCTTTCTCCTTGTCTTGCCTTTCCTTCATTCTATTTCTCCGGCTGACTATATTCTATTTGTGTGTGTGTGCGTATTTCTTGTACTTTTTTTCTTTTACCATCAGACACCATAAGAAACGTGTGTGAATACATACATTTGGAGGGAAAACGCTAAGGAGTTTCAGTTTCACAGTTCAGCCCTATCCAATATCCCCAAAAACCAATGTTGAGTGTAGAAGGAAAGAAGGAGAGAAAGGGAGAGAGAGAGAGAGAGAGAGAGAGAGAGCGAGAGAAAAAAAGGAAAGAAAGAAAAGCGACTACGAGATATTACATTTATACATACAGAATACAGGGGAAGAAGAGGAGAAGGAAAACTAGAGGAAAATAAAATCCGGGAGAGATGAGAACGAGAGAGAGAGAGAGTGAGTGAGAGAGAAAGAAAGCGAAGAGGTCGATCAATAATATAAAAATGTTCGTGGACCGATTCCTTCATTATTACTAGGTATTATTTAAGTCTCTGTCCATGTTGAACTTCCCCTTTTTCCCTTTTCCACTTATGACTCCTCTAACGTTATGCATAATGCATATGACTACTGATACTGAAACCAACTACCACAACTTCTACTAGCTCGTACAATTTCTCTAAATCTCCACCAACTTCTGTGTGTATGCAATGCATTCACCCATACACACTCCAATCATACACATAATATATAGATTTTGGACTTTGATCGAATTTCATATGAAGTAATCAAAATCAAAACGGCACAGTAATGATCCTTTTTCATCTTCATCCGATCTATATGTCAATTGCCAACTCAAAAGTTTTCCATCATTCCAGACCCTCACACACACTTTCCCCAACAATATGTATTCAATTTCATTTGCCGTCACAAGTGTAAACTGTATACTCTCTCTCTCTCTCACGTTTTCCTCGAGTACCTTTTGATACCGGCATTTCTTTACTTTCTTTCTTTCTTCCTTTCCCCACTTATATAAGTCACCCTTCAACTATCTGATTCATTGTGTAAAAAAAAACAACAATAACGTCAAGAGGGGCTGAATCTTTGAAAACTAAACTAACAATAAATTTGAAAGGCAAATTAATAATTTAATTATGGAATTCCTATACACTCTTTCATGACAATAGGCAAACGTAACTCTACAAGTACGACTCAACTCCCTCCAACAAAACATTAGATTTGCTGTATAGATTCATTCGACATCCAACGATGTAAGTACTTATTACCTTTCCACAATAAAATCAATGCCATCATTAATTCCCCACGCATAAATGATAAATAAAATAGCTAACACGACAGTATAAATATTAATAATTCACTGTCTACACGTGAGATTCTTTCGATGAACAGTAGTGTCATACAGCTTTTTTTCTCTCCTTGGAATTACATTAATCCCCAATGCTTTTCTCCTGCACACTTTCCAAATCCCATCCCAAGCATCAACTCCATGTATCCACATCCACACATAATATTCATTTTTTTTCTTTTATATTGGAACATCAAGTACGCCGTCAAGCTCTCTCAGCCTTCTCCCTCTGTCTTTTACAATATTATAAAAAAATAGCATGGGACAAAGCATGGGAATACACGAAGATCTATAGCCACTTACTATAGCGTACGTGTATCCTTGTATATCAGTTTAAACTCACACCACACAGCTTACAAACTAAATACATCCACACACATCCATACACATAGATTGCATGCCTTATCTCTTTTTGTAGGTTTTTTAATCATCTGTCAGAGTCAGTCGCCACGCAACACACACACACACAGATAGAACAACGACAGAGATACACAAGACAAATATATTCATAATTCTGTAGGAAGATTAGCGTCTCTCATTTACTTCCCTTGAAAGCTTGGATACTTTCGGATGCACCGCTCATTTGCTCTTGCTCTCTCTCTCTCTCAAACATCCAAAGAAAGAGCTCAAGACTTCAACTTTTGTTTCTTCTTCTTCCTTAACAATTTGTATTTCTTTGAGACTTGAAGCTCCAACGTAAAATTAAGGATGTAGTATGAAACCACATTGAATTCAAAGCTCCAACTTGAACTACACAGACTACACACATTCTTTTACAATATTCTTCTACAATTTCAAAATGTACCATATGTATGGATATGCACATTGTACAACGTGTGTATGTGTGTAATGCCATGTCATTTTTCATTTCCACATAAGCTCTCAACCATTAGCCCACTACAAGAGTTTATCCTCGATCCTTCGAGATGGAACAACGATACTCCTCATTCATCGCGGAAACTGAGTCAAACTCTAAACCATCTTCATAATATAAAATGTATTGCTTTCGTACACAGTCGTACGTGAGCTCGAGTTGAGGATTTCCCTTCAAATTTTTTGTTTACATTTCTGGAATACTTTAGCAGGTTAAAAGAAAAAGTCCACAACTTCACAACAACAGTATTTTTTCTACTACAGGGCATGGAAATGGACTCATTGTAAACAAAAAAAAAACAAAAATGACATGAGGAAATTCGAAAAGTTTGTTCAAACACACACTCAGTACACTCACACTCCATTAATCACAAGGAAAATGAGCGAAAGAGATAATCTTACTTAATTGAAATAATTCTCATTATCTTATTTTAACGAGTCGTATGATTCAAAGAATTATTAGTCAAAATTAAAATAATTAAGCTGTCACAGCCACGCAATCATGTCATAATTACTCGTCTTAGAATGGAAAACTTTCTACTCGACGCACCACGACCACGGATGGCAAGTGTAAAAGCAAAAGCTCTCAATTCAAAAGCCAAAGTTAAATGTGCAAATATCCACATGACAAATCACTACAAATGGTCACTGAGAATCTAGTTGAGTACCCACTCGAGTTTCGCTTGTACGTTTTTTTTACATGTTTCATTATTGCCATGAACAAATCTATTGTACTACGCATGATGCAGATATAATGAATATCAATGCAAATCTTTATTGGTGGGACTGGTCGAGAGCATAATGAGGATTTCAAATTGAAATCGAAATGAATCAAATACAGAAACAATGAGTTGTTTATGAATATATAGAATTTGAAATCGAATTATAACCTATTTGTGCCATATATATTATATACCTATTTGTAATTCATAACACACGTAACGTGTGACACGTTTGTCGCGTGTATGTATTTGTAACTTGTAATTTGTATACACAAGTCTTCACTAAACATATTGGAGAGGAATGAAATGCAATCGGCCTTGCCTCTCCAAGTTAATTACAATCTTCTCACCTAGCCGTCATTATGAGTGACTCTATGCAAATAACTCTATCGCAAATTGAGATGGATGGAAAATGGCAAGTGTAGACTATTTAGTGAACAAACTGAACAATATGAATGACTAATAAAATAATCTGTACGAACCACAAAAGCCATTATGATTACTCCTGATTAGTCTGAGTCTAACCAAAAAAACGAACAAAAATTCGTATGTGAATGTCTGCATATGTGAGTGAATGTGTGTGTCTGGAAAATAAACGTCATTTTCCTCATTTGGTCGAATCCACCACACTTTCATGCAAAACCTTGTCAAGTCACATCTGACTAGTTACATGGTATGAAGTGAAACGAATATAATATAATGTATGGGGATATGGACATATGGATAGGAATCCAATCCGCTCGCGTTGACAGAAACGCGAAAAATATATTTCAGTTCCAACTCTGTGTACACGCTTGTCTAAAAACTCCTTTTTCCACACAGGCATACCCAGATATGTATACTATGAATAGTGTACACTACAACTCTACTACATACATATTACTTTTCACGCCTTTGAATGTACTTTTTGTGTTCTGCTATATGACCCTTTCTCTCTCTCTCTCTCTTTTCCTTTGATTATACTCTCAAGTGGTGCAAAAACAACTCGTAAGAGCTGCAAGGGTAAATTCAATTCAATTACTTTTACACTGCACCATCCACATTGCTCAAGTAAATATCATTGATTCACACTGGCCACTATTTGTCTTTTTCTTATCTCAAGAGTGTGTGTGGTCGTCGTGATATAATTCCTGATACAGCTTTGGTATTTTCTCCCTTGTGCACATTCTCGGTATTTTGTTTTAACGCTCACTCGCTCTCTCTCTCTCTTTGGACTTTGCGCAAACCCTATGGAAATCACCTTTTACACTGAAATATGAAAGCACTCTCTAAAATCAAAAGTGAACAACGTCAACTGTCACATAATTAATTTTTATATGTATATTTGAGTTCAATGTATGCAAGTGTATTTTGTATATGTACATCAGTACATCCAAAAAAATCACAATAATTTCACGGAAATTCATCAATCATATAGTTCATACAACCAAAAAGACCAAGACTCAAAAACTGGTCAGACCAATGTGCGGTGCATGTGGTCAAAAGTACGAATAAGGACGAGAATGGTGGGTTTTGTGTGAGAGAAAAAAGTTTGTGGCACTCATCGTCCAGACCACATTTTCTGATAATTTCTCATTTAAATGTACGTGGAATGCTACATATTACATTTTTATGGATTAATGATTGTGAGGCCGAGGATGGACAGAATATTCGAATTTCCGTTTCAGTATTTGCATACAACGTATACACAATAGTCAAAAACTACCAAGTTGTCCGTCGCATTCGGCAAAAAAAAAAAAAAAAAAAATGCTATACACATAATCAAAATCCCCACAATGGCCACAATGAAAGATTCCTAGCAAAACACTGCGTGTGTTGTGTATCTGTGTATATGTGAGTGCGTGTGGATGGACATATTTAAAGTCTAAAATATGAAATCTCGGTGGATTCTTCAAGCTTTGTACAATAATAATACACAAATCGGACATTCTATCTTGGTGCATGTGGTCGTTTGCTGTCTATTCTATACCATTTTCCTCCTTTCCAAGACAAAATCTTACATGACAATACTAATACTCACACACGGCATTGTCCTCCACGTAATTTGAACAACGGTACACAACACATACATACAGACGAAGAACTTGAAGACAACTTCAACGAACATCTACAGAGCAATACAGCATATCTTTATTATTATTATTATTACTATCATCATCACAGGTAAAGGAATTTTTACGGCTTTCATCGTAAACAGTCAAGAGCAACAACAACAACAACAACAACAACAATAGTCGTGTAAAGATATATAAACTCGGAATTGGACATCAAATTACTGAAATTTTACTTCGATAGACCACAGAGTATTATGTAGATACACGAGTTCATCGTACATCGGACATTGTTCTGTTCCTATAGCATTTCTACATACTCCAGATAATCTACTTAAATTTCCCAATAGTCTGTCCAAGTCCAATAAGAAGCTCATGATGATGCACACGCGTAATGTAATTCCTTGATCCTAATTCCTAATAATACGTATTAAATCGTTCAAATATACTCTACGTATGATTAAATACTACTCCACTGTTATTAAAATACACAATAATAAAGCGGTTCGTACACACAAAATGAGGTAACAATGCAAAGAAATTTGATCTGTGGGTCGCTCTCTTCATGTTTTCAGTCTCAGATGAGCCAGTCCCAGCTATATAGAGTTTCACTCCCTCATTTATACAAAAAAAAATTCCATTGAGTCCGTCCGTCCGTACACAGTTTGTAGTGCCGTGGTTCCACAAAGTGCCACATCGAGAAAGAAAGAGAGAGAGAGTGAATGTGATGTGAACGAGTGTATTATTATTATGACTCACGTTCAGTAGTCTCGGCTCTTTATTTGTCTAATGATTTTATTCATCAATCAATCAACAACGGTAAGGAAGGGGACGAAAAGTAATAATATCAGCTTGAGTTTGTGCCCATCAAAAAGAGAGAATCAGTTCAGATTCAGACACGTACATAGTATACATAGTGCAACATATACAACTCATAGAACACTCGTGCCCTCACTCACTGGCTCGCTCACACAAACACACGCATATATCTGCCAAGTGTACATCACTCAGCATTTCCCTATGCATATATATATATATATACAACATATACAAACGAACAAATGCAGCCCACCAAATTATTACGCAATTTATAAATGGATGTGTGATGTGTTATGTGTGTCCCCTTCTCCGGCGTTTTACTTTATCATTTATCTCTGCAGAGTCTCTCTCTATCCTCTCTCTCTCTCCCACGTAATGGATAGATTTCCTAATTGTGGCTTTGCTTTAATTTTAATTCAGTTTCCGTTCCGTCCTTGCATGTACACACACACACAGATATATCTAATATCTGTAATATGCCCATGCATACAGTCATTTCACATTGCACTATTTGGTTACTTTGATTTACGATTAAATTTCCCAAAAGCATTCCGTTTCCTTTTGTTTCATCCTTCCTTCTCATTCTCGCTATCACTCCTCTCTCACTCTATCTATACACAACTGCTCAAGTCACCAGCCGCTTCAATTCTTTGCTCACTCCTCTCAAATTCCTTTGCAAATTTATTATACAAATTTATCCATTTCTCTAGCAATATTCAATATATATATACGTTATACGTTCCGTTTTATACATTCATTTCCTTTAGATAATGACCACCAAATACCTACAAATACCAAATAATGACTCGTATATTCTATCCCATTTGATTCACGTTCTTCACGGAGAAACGAGAACAAACTTACTGTGTAACGTTACTCGTGTTAACTTTGGTCTAACTATCATTTTAGTGATAATGTTGTTGACTCTGCTTGTGACGACATAATATGACAAGAGGTGAGAGAACTTGGATACAGATACATATATCAATCCATCTTAAATGTTTTGCTTTGACAATCCTCACAAATACACAAATGCTTTAAATCCATAAGACTAACGATAAGTGGATAAGTTCGAGGGAATCGATGATGTTGAGCAATTTTTTGTTTGATACAATTTGAGATTCCTCCTGAGTGCCTGACATAAACACAAGCACACAACACACACACACACACACGTCATTAAATGAGTAAATGAAATAAATGGATACATTTATATTCCAGATTCAACAGCTCAACCCAACCATGTACGTAGGAGGCTCCTTTCCAATCTTAAGTGACTCGAGCACGAAACGAAACATAACTTGACTAGTACACAATACACATATAATATACTCAAGTACACATCTATCCATCTCAACTAAAGCATCATGTACTAGAATGTGGGACCTCTGATTCTATGTACATACATATCCTTCAACTTTCATTACATTATCTAATACCATAGCGAGAAAAGATAGAACATATACACACACACACACACACACACATCACTTGTGTACATATAAAAATCTCTGATAGAACGATGACGGTGAGAACACCATCAGCCAACCAGTAAAGCAAAAACCCTTTGAACAAACCACAGTCAAGTAAAACTAGTGCAAATGGGTATATATGTATGTACGTATTACGTATATCAGAGAAGAAGAGTGGAGGCTCTTATTAACTATTAACCAGTACAAAAAAAGGAGCTCTATAGATATCTATATGCATTCATGTATTTCTGTTTGAGTATTTCAGGCCACTCTTAAAAGTGAGTGAGATGCATGTTTTATGTTTTACACGGAGTGAGATATATATGATTATAGTAAAGGATGTGTCTGTATTTAATGTTGTACGACTAAAGCTCTCCTACTTGAAGACTCACGATGACGATGAGACATGCTATAAGCTATAAACTCGAGTGAACATTGAGTGAAGGACGAAACAACGAGAAGGAAAATGAAAGAACAAGCAGGAGCAGCATCAAGCATCACAGGGAAGGCGAGAAACACGGATCACGAAAAGGAAAAAGTCTTGTGTGTGTGTGCGTGTGTGTGTGTGTGTGAAGTTTGGAATATATGTAGAAAGGCGAAGACGAACAAGAAAAGGAAGAAGAATACAATAAACGAATGAGAAAAAAGAAGAAGAAGAAGAAGCAACTAGCAAGTCGGAGTTCGAAAGTCGTCGTCTGTACTGTACAGTACTGCAGAATAAATCCATGTACACATGGACTACCTACACAACAACTTGCACACACATCACACATTACAGTATTACACAGACTGCACTGGAACTGAGTGACTTGGTTTTGTTGGGCTGGTTGGTTAGTTCGAGTGTGAGCGTTAAAGCTTGGTTGTAAATCACTCAACTGCTGCCATTCTAGCATCATAATACAATGTCTTCCTACATTTATCCATTAATTCAAAATTCCTTCCTGCCTCTGTCTTCTGCCTTCTATACGACTTCCTGTGTCCCCGTCCAGTCACTATCAAAAACTCCAACGCCTGCTTTAGTTTTCATTTACAAGCGCTCTCAGCTTGAGAAAGAGCTGAACAAGTCCGTCTCTCTCACTTCTATTCGTACGTACATGTACATGCATCCTCTCTCAAAATACATACCTACCGAATTCCAACAGTGTACGTCTCAAATCTCAACACTCTCGCCGTTTTGATTCACAGCATTTGTGCGAATTTCATTTTTTATGCTCTTTTCCCCCCATGTTGATGTGTACAGTCCTATCAATCTTATTTTAGCTGTGTACACACACACACACAATCCATCCATCCATCTCGTATCCCACACATTCACGGACAAAAACACGCAGGTACACATTAATAACTCAATTTATCGTACAATACGCAGGATTCTAATTTAAAAGGACCGCGGGAGCTGTTTACTATTTACTTTGCACTTGCATACAATCAAAGAGACTTCTTTATGTTCATTTCACATTTAAATTTCAAATCCCTTACCATTCAAATCACAAGCATAGCATATAATATAGCAGGAGCATTTACTCTCTACCTCATTCGAGGTTCAAAGGGCACAACAGAACAACAGCAGCAACAATATAATTACACCATATTTTACGCATATAAATATTAACATCAATTATGATTACACATCCGATGGGATTAACCAAGTGTAAAAAGTCCCTCCAGCATAAATTAGGAGAGGAAGATAGAATCAACGTCTAAAGAATCACATTTTTGCGTGCTCATTAATTAACTGGACGTCCTTTCTCCCAGAGCTTCTCTCGTCCCTCTAATATGTTTCTGATATAGTTTGTGTATATGATTTCTCATTCTCATGTAATCAGGAATTGGGCCAATCTTGTAAGCCTTAGGTTGAATTGGACTACTTACGATACATCATACTTTGTATTTCTTGTCATTTGCACTTCAATAAAAATGTACATATGCATGCTGCCATATACCAACACAAAAAACAAGGCACACTAAAGTTCTTTTAGATTTGATCCCTGTACGAAAAACGAGCACGTATACAACTGGAACCAGAACTAAAAAAGAGAGATGGAAAAAGTGTGCAGTGTAAAGAACAGAACACGGTCTAGTATTGATTTAATTTCAAAAGATTTATGTGCAGCAAACACTCTGAGCTCCCGTCCCTCTCTCTCTCTCTCTCTCCCTCTCTCTCTTTCGCTCTCTCTCTCTGCCCTCCACACACCAAGCTGTACTCCACATTGTGTATACAAGGGGAATCCAGGGTTTATTGTCAAATTAATCGATTGTTTTTTAAAGAATGAAGAAAGTGATAAGTGATGATATATATAAAAATGAAGGTAAAGTGAAACAGCTATTTCACCCCTTGAATTTGTTTTATCACTACAGTTTGTATAGTTGTATAGCTTGGGTTAAAAAAATCGCTATAGATCATCATCAACAGTCAACACATTTAAAGCTCCATTCCAAAAACACACACGCTGGTAATAAAATTAAGTAGAGTTTCACATGTGCTTCCGATTATCGATACATTTTCATATCTGCTTACATGTAGAAAATACCATATGAGCACTCATGCTCAACCACGCACTAATACATAATAATAATAATAATAATAAAATCAGTCTCAAGTGTAGATTGAATTTAATAAATAAATAAATAAGACTAGGGAAAAAAAGAATCTGAATCTCATCTCATGCCGACTCAAATACAATTCTAAATCTAAAACCTATAAAACCCAAAACACATACTCATTCAGTATTACAAATAGTACAAATCCTAGGAATCCCTACGCAATATTCAAAATCCAAAACAGAATTCAAAAGAAATGTATACACATTTATATCCACAAACTAAAGAAACGACACGACATGACACGCTCAAATCATTGTACTTCCCACTTTGGACATATGTATACATACAAAAGGATTCAAATCCAAAATATCATAGTCAAATACAAACTCTCTCTCTCTCTCTCTCTTCCTCATAGATAAAGAAGCTGAAACTGAATCCTATTTACACACATGCATATACACTGGAGATTTATCCCATTTGCATGCCACGATGGTTGCTGGATTTCCATCATCATCTCGGCTTGGTTCTCTCGAATCTCGAAAGCCTCCAGCTCCCAGAAAGAACTGAAAGAGCATCAACATTCCGTTACCACATAAAGCGCGGAGTCCTCGTACCCGCCATACATATACGCAGTGCAATAAATATCATATCAGTTCTCTTGTCGTCCCCATTCGACCACACTAAACTATTGACCTATGAAACATCATCATTGTCTTGTTGTTGTTGTTGTTTTGCACTGTACTCAACTCAAACACAATGGAACAGTTAACTGAACGCGAAATACAATATGATATAGGTATGTATATCAAAACACCAAAAAAAAAAGTTCAAGAAAAAGATCCCAGTTCCACATTCTCTTCGGAATCTTGATCTGTCTCAGATCTATTCCTATAATTTTTCTCCATCCTAGCTCAACGTTCTGACTTCCCAGCTCAAAAGCTGTACCACACAAAATCTTCTTATATATACTCTCAATCATTATTTCTGTCAATTGCCACTGACGGCGGGGAGGGGAGTATTTGGATTTTAAAAAAACAGATCTTTTGACTCACATTCCAATACGGCACAACCAGAAACCAAACTAACCGACAGATTTGTGAAATACACACGAATACTTACTTGTCGTCCACGAAAGTCAAGGGAATTTATAAGGAATCTAAAATACATTATTATTATTACAATAGCAGGGGAAATAAGATGTGTTCATCATTCAGAACAAACAGGGGTAAGGGAAAAAATCGTATTGCAAATCAGCAAATTCGAATCGCTCATATTTCAAATGTGGATATATAAACTACCTATCTGTGAAGAAAAGTACATGAACGTTCATAAAAGTCATTTGTCATTGCGAATCTAGAGGATTTTATGGGTTGCATTGCAATTTTCGAATTGAAGGCAGAGACAGAGAGAGAGAGAGAGAGAGAAAAGTGAGAGAGAGAGAGATAGTGGAGAAATCCGACAAACACATACGATAGTCAAATGAAATCCAATGTCACAGAATAAATATCAGATTTAAACTTTTATCCTTCCTGTACATTTATGGAGAGCGGGAATGACAGATGACGAGATTCAAAGTTTTTCTCCCAGTGTGAAAGGATTAACTGGAACTGCTGAACAGAGAAATGTTGTACACATACCGAGTTGTGAGTAATGTAATTTGAAATTTGTAAAGTCAATTTCCTTCTATATTTATTCTACATATATCCTGTACACTTGTACACATATACATAGTACATACTACACATGTAAACAGACGCTTCAGCTTCCACTCCTACTCCTTACTCACAAGGACTTGTAAATTCCAAGAAGGTAGAAAGTAGGTAGATGTATAGATGTATACTCGTACAACGGTTCAAGTTATACGATAAGCAGCCGTTTCTGCTCTTCAAATATTGAAGACCACATTATTGCGCCAAATTTACGGATTTTCATCTAGTTACCAGTCCTCCGGTTTCAGTGGTGAAAGTTTCCTTCCAAAACACACACTATCCAATTTGCACTGGTAATACTCGACATTTCGACTTAGACACGATTTTTATAAAAATTGCGAATCTTTTCACAAACACTTGAAAATCTTGAAAAATTATTTCCTCTACATTTACCGAGACTAAAAAAACATTTTATTTATATATATATAGTCAATAGTCAATTAAGATAGGCAATTTAGATTTCATTCTAAGCTTTATCATATCTACAATTTGTAACAAAAAAAAAAACCATACATGCAAATGATATTTTGAAATCATAATTGAAGAAGTCATTAAGGAGACAATCTACAAAACAAAATTAGTTTGGCTCAGTGGGAAACAATGAAATGCAATGTGAAAAGACGAAATTGCGGGTTTTTATCTGGACGGACACACAACCAGGTAAATGACTTTGACTTGATGGCTTTCACACAACTTAATGAAGCTCCTTTAGAAAACGTTAACTTTAGTATCTTCATTTACTCTGGATAGTGGACGTACTTGGACAAAATCATTGCATTTCCACAGCTGAAATTGAAACTATACACACAGAAAGTCGATGATAGAGTCCCAACTACACGCTTACATAGCTATACGTTTTTTGATCATATGTTCCATACAGTTACAAACAATCTAGCTGGATTCTCTCTCTCTCTCTCTCTCTGTCGACGATGACGGGAAACTTGGGCGTAGAGAGAGAGAGAGAGAGAGAGAGAGAGAGAGAGAGAGAGAGGGGGAGAGAGAG
>JAIUND010002798.1:0-19721 GCA_034699125.1 Gisinianus flammeolus | reverse complement strand
TTTTCTGACGAGTCAAGTTTCGTCTGACGACTTTTGACTATGTGGCGACGTCATTGGGACAAAAGGTGTTTTCAGGGACACGAATGCTTTTATTCCTGTAATGCAGTGGACGCATATTGCAGGGTTTTGCGGTCTTGAAAGCAAACAGTGGTAGGATTTGTGTACACAAATGAATTTTTAGCTCATTAAGCATTTGGATGAGTTCTTTGCTCTCTCTCTCTCACTTCCTGAATATGAAACCACAGATTTCCATTTCCAAAATTTTTGAGAATTTTCTAATTTCCTTATGCAATACAATGATGGCATTCGCAGATTCATTTGAATGTGGAATAGCATGAAAACATTTTATTGACTGTTGACACTGACACACCTCAAACAGAAAAGTCGATGACTCGATTAAATATATAAATGCATGCGTACTGTAAACCGCATGATGTAAACAATTGAATTCGAAAACCTTCCTTTGAAAGGTTCCTCGATCCAGTTTTCCAGTACTGATGAATGAACTCAACCACAAAAATAAAGCGAGAGAGAGCGAGAGACTCGCACAATATTTTACAAGATGTTAAGTAGAGGAATGAGTCAGACAATAACTTAAGAAAAAAATGAGAAGCAAAAAATTCTACTTTTGGATTTACTCGAGTTTAAAAGGACTGGTAATTATAACTACATTAAATAGTGTAGAACCGGATTTTCTTCATTTTAAATGGTCGTGGGCTACTCTCCAGAACCGCGCTTGTACCCCGGGAATTCCTTCTTTTAAAAAAATTCTTATCACGAATGGCGTTTCTCTAGCCAATTCAATAGATTCGAATCCTTGAAGTCAGCCTCCAGCCAAATGACCTCATCAGTACTTCAAGACTCGGTGAACTGACCCACATATGACGCATCTTCATTGGGATTTAGTGGATTTTTGTGCGTGTATTTGAATTTATTTTAAAGGGAAACTCGTGGACGACAAAACGCGCTTTGTTTTCCATTACGGGCGTGAAAAGCTTGATTTAATTGGTACTTAAATTTAAATGGAGTTCCATATCAGTCGTGATTTCCTTTGTGAAATCTGGACTAGCCAATTAATGATGGATCGGTAAGTCAAAGCCAGAGAGAGAGAGAGAGAAAATTCCCTATACCGTAGGTGATGTTTTAATATCACTGAGCAAAAATCCCAATTTTCCCCAAAAATCAAGGATAACTATATAAATGACGGTATATGGCGAGCACTATAGATTGAAAAAGAAAGAAACCCCCGGACACTATTAAAACCTGGTCGGTATTGCAAAGTGCAGGGATATTAAAATCATTTACGGTAAATCGTGCCAACTCAATTTTGGTTTTCAGAAGAGTCAAGTCTCAAGTGTTTTGTATTGATATCAGCTCTGATTTTCCTATTGTTTTTTCCGATCCATCAACGTCCGACTTTGTTTTGTTATCCTTTGAGCTTTCCAGTCTCATAATCTCGCGTTCCCATATGAAAATCCAGTAGAGTCCAGCCGCATAAAAAGTAAATTTTTTACATTTCACAATTTGAAAGAGAATTCTGTTGTTTTCTTCGATAAAAATAAATTTCCACTGTAAAAATGCCGACGACGACCAAATTACGATTTGCTGCTTGCATTTGGATTTTCCTCGTATTTCAATTCACATGGGCGGCGGGTAAAAACTTCAAATTTTTGTTAAATTCGGGGACGTTTTTTGTGAAGGGCCTGCGGTGACGTCACAAGTCCTCACTCGAGTCCTCAATCAACTCCGACTCACAAACGAAATGACCGCCTCCGGCGACTGGCTCCATCTCAACTATTTTGGACTCTACGAAACAAATCTCCAGGATCTGGACTTGACGCCCTTCATCCGAGTTCACATGGACACTTTGCAACTATTTGGAAATTACAATTTGACGTCCATTTCTGGTCCTCCACTCGATTCAAATGCCGGACTCATTGATGTCCGCCATTTCCAATCCCTTTACTCTTCTTTCCACCGGGACGATGTGAACTTGAATTATTTCTCAGCCAACATGGAAAAACTACACATTTATTGGTTTTACATGTCCACGGGCTCTTCATCAGATTCAAATGAACGGCGGAAGATGGCGCCTGCGGTGGATGAAGTTGAAGTTGAGTCTGAATTTTTCCCTGGACTCGGCACTCTCAGGAATCTAGAGCAAATTGAATTGGTCACAACTGATGATTTTTCAGTGAGTCGAGGGGATTTCAAAAAAAATTCCCATCTCACAACTCTGTCGGTGCGTGTGGTGAGTGGGGCGAGTGTTGAGTTTGGGCCGGGATCCTTTGAATTTGATGAGGGTGTGGAAAGTGTCAACTCGACTCTTCAAGTTGATTTAATTGGGAATGAGCTGACGGTTGAGAAATTCCGTGTGGACTTTGGACTTGCTACCATTTCGAGACCCATCAAGCTCATTTTCTGGTACAACAAATTCCGGACTTTACCAGCCGAGACTTTTCAAGGATTCCTCGAGGCTCATCCGTTGAATTCCATGGATTTGTTTGAAAACCCATTGATTTGTGATGGTCTCTTGCGGTGGCGCAAGGAGCTAGCCGCGGAATTTCAAACCAGAGTCTGGAATGCCAACTGTGCGAATGACCCCGGGAAAAACATTTTCACATCCAATTTAGTTTGATGACTCCCGCAATTTTTTCTTAAACCAAATAATATCATACCCAAATTACATCAAAATTGAAAATATTTAAATTTTATTTTATTTCAACATTCTTTAAATTCATTTAAATCATATTGTAAGTAAACATATGGAATATTTTTTGCTGTAAATCCGCGCCTCTATACACAATAAATTCTGTTTTCAAAACGTGAGACGACTCTAAAGAGGAATATAAAAATATTTGAATAAAAATTATTAATTTTGCACTCTCAATTTGAATTTTTTTTTCATAAAACAAAATCCACATTTAATTTTCTCGTTTTTTCTTCATCTTCCTCAAGAGGTGAGGTGATTTCAACTACATTAAATATTGTCAATTGTAGAGGTAGAATGAGCTCAAAACACGATTTGCGCTATAGAGCTCAAGCTCTATGCTAAAAACCTTTACTCGTACAACTTGGTGACTTCCGGGTAGTCCGACTTGGCCTTTTTAAATTCATTAATCCATTTCGTATTCCCAAACGCTTTCCTCCCTTGCTGTTCCAAACTCTTATTCACCGCTCCACTTCCAAAATGCACAAACTCCCCGAAATTCATCCATCGACTAAACTGTGGGATTTCTGGAAAGTATTTTTGCCGGAGTTGGAGGAATCGGAAGAGGAATTTGGACTTGCCATACTCACTGTACACGGGCCAGTACCAGTTTGCAAATATTTTGGTCCCTTCATTAGGCGAGGAATACGTCTGCTTGTTCCCTTCCGTCCTCATCCGCTTCGCATCCCTCGTCATCCCCAAACTCGTGTACAGGTCGTAGCGGAAAATGTACGTGAAGCCATCATCTTGAGAGTCAATTCCGGAAAATGGAGCTCCCGTCCCATTAAACATTGTGTAGACGATCATCGCCAGATCGTGGCTCAACTCATCCAGTTTCTTCTCTCTATACGAAGATTCCTGGAAACGAATGAAAAAATTTTAAAATATACATCAAAATGTTGCTTAGAAATCCTTGGGAAATTTTGTTTACAAGATGAGAAACTCACGGCGTCCTCATCAATGTACGTGCCCACATAGTCCCGGCAATTGACATTGAAACTGAATCCACTGGATTGATAGCGTTGAGGGAAGGATTCCTTCTTCCAGAAAACGCCATAGAGTTTGCCCTCCCTCCCAAAGTCCCCGTACGTGTACTTGATGTAGCTCCAGCCATTGCTCATAAAGTCAAAGAGCCAGCTCAATTTAGTAGAATTCTGCGTGTACGCAAAATACATGGCCGTGTGTTTATTCTCAAATGCCTTGAGGTTCGTCGCGTTGCTCGGCATCCGCTTCCTATTCGCTGGATCCCAGAATTGAAAGTCGAGGAAGTTTGGAGCTTCGAGGATTTGATTGGTAGTGGAGCAGGGACCGAGGGATAGTGGGTTTAATTTTAGGCCGTCTCTGCTGGTCAGGGTCGTCTGAGGGATGTTGGCGAGGAGGACGGGAGCATCCTGGGGTTGAATATCAATGAATTTCCCATTAGTGCAGCAGTCCGTGTCCCAGAGGCGGACGCAGGACTGCCGAGAGTCGGCCGAGATGACCTTGCCCACAATCTCTCGACCTTGGTCCAACCCCGTGGCCAACAGATTCACGCAGTTCCCCACCAAAACAATCTCCTGTCTCCCTGTTTTTTTTGTTTTGTGACCACGACACAAATTCAGAGGTCAGAGGTTTTATATGGAGAGATGAAGGACTCGAATTATTTAAGAGTGGTTAATTGAATTCATATAGAGAAAATGTCACCTGTGCAGTTTCGGTCATCGTACACGACAACTTGCAAGTCGGACGCGTCGTAGCCGCGGGCGGAAGGGAGAAGGAGGCCCACGCTCAGAAATAATAAGAGCTCCATGATGAGAGCGGACATTTTTAATGCTTAATCGCGAACAAATAGGTTTTGAGCAATAAAGTCAGTTTGTGGCGGCTGGAAATCTCACATTACCCAAGTTATCACAATTGAAGGGAATAATTAATTCCACATCATTCTATGCAATTAACCTTCAATTTCAATTTTGTACAAATACCAACTCTTGTCTTTGTCTTTGTTTCGCAGTATGAGATATTAGGAAAAAAACAAAGGATTTTTAGAAATTTATTATTTTTGTTCCATCACCTTGATGAAAATGGAAACATTTATCAATAAAGAGACATTTATAGTGCTTTTTTAGAATCGTTGAAAATCGTCATGAATCTCTCTGCGGTCCCTTTGTGCTTTGTTCCATGAGAATGGGACAATAAATAATTATGACCAACTTTTGTTTCTGCTATGACGTCATCTAAATACTTTTTTGTCTTTTCCTCCAGTCCAGTGATCCAGAGCTCAGAGCCACATCATTATTTTGAGTCGGTCCAATAAAACAGAATCTTTTGCAGATTGCAATATAATATTTCTCGAAATTTTTTAAAAGACAGGATGATCCACAAACAGTCTACGGTCATAAATGGAATCATCTTGATCTTCATCTTCATCTTCGCATCCCCCACTAATGGACAATTTGACAATCGTAAATGGGAAGTGCCGCAGGTTATGAATCGACCGCCTCCCTACGCCAATCCAGCCATTGGCAAGTTAGAGTTGGCCAAGTCTCGGACCAAGACGGAAGTGGACGATGCAATCAAAAAAATTCCTAGTGCTATCGAGATCCTATTGAACGCGACGGGGCTGACTGGACTCAATCTCACGATCCTCCCCGACGAAGACACGTGGCTTCATCCTGTGAGATTCCCATAATAATTGACCCTTGACACCAAATTGTGAGGGTCTCACATTTGAAGGGAAATATAATAATTAAAAGAGGCTGTGTCCTTTTTTTACAGATTGACATCATTCGTAAGTATGGGTTCTCCAGTGTGAAGGAGTACAATGTGATGACGGAGGATGGCTACATCCTCACTTTATGGCGAATCCCTTGTCCGAGGAATTCCAATCCGAGCACGTGTGCGGGTAAAAATCCGAGTAAAGCCCCCGTTCTTCTGCAACATGGGCTGCTGAGTGGGGGCGTGGACTGGCTGTTTTTGGATAACAGCAGCGTACTGCGTAAGGACCCGCGCGTATCGCTTATCTCACTCTGAGAAAGAAATGACATATTGGCATTTGCGCCATTTTAATTTGACATTTTTATTCACAGCGTACATGTTGGCGGATGCGGGCTATGACGTCTTTATCGGGAATAGTCGTGGCAATGTTTACTCCAGGACGCACAACAGTAGCAGGTGAAATATATCCAGCAAAAAATATTGTGGTTTTTATTATTTTAATATTCCTTCTTCTTCTTAATTCGGTATTTTTGTAGCATGAACGCGAGTGACCCAAGCTCAAAGTACTGGGAATTCGGGTGAGTTTTTTGTTCTCTATTTTTTTGAGAGTGCCGACTGCTCCGTTTTTCTAGCATGACGTAAAGTAAAGTTGAAATTTCAGAATAGATGACATGGGCAAGAAGGATTTGCCGGCAGTGATTAATTTCATCCAGAATACCATATACGATCGTGCGGCAAAGATAAAGATCAACTATGTCGGCTACTCTGTGAGTTTAGACAAGATTTTTCCCGCCAAACAATTATCATTGTTTTTTATCATGAATCACGAACAGAGTGCATTTCGTTTTTATACCAAATCCTCTCTCTCTCTCGACTCATCGTCAGATGGGCACGACGATATTTTACATTTATTTGAGTGAGAAGCCGGAGAATGCGAGGAATGTCCGGAAAATGTTTGCTCTCGCCCCCGCGGTCTATATAAATCATCTGCAAACACCCTTCCGCCTTCTAAAGCCCGTGATGAGCACAGAGATCCTGCCCTACGCTCTCACCTCTGTATAAAAGCACACACGAATCTTGTACACAGATATTTTCCTTGTCATTATTCTCCTAACAAATTCGGCAAGACAAGGTAAAATTATATAATTTCCATATATTTTCAACAGCTTCAACTGATGCTGATGAGTGGACTGGACGGTCCGGTTCCGGATGTGATCCCGAGTTTGACCTCCACCACGGCGCTCCTCGGGCAGAGACTCGTCCCGTTTCTGGTACCGGTGGTGGGTGAGGCTCTCACCGTGCCGCCCATTCACATGATTCTGTGTGAAGGGAGTCCACTCATTAAGAATCAGAGGGCGGTGCAGAGGGCAGCGGGTCATGCAACGGGTGAGTTCACAATTTAGATGATCTCGGATATATGACATTTAATAATAGTTGGGTTTGCATTTGGTATAATAATAATGATTATTGTTGTTGTTGGATCAGGTGGGGGCTCACTCCGCACTATCAATCACTACGTTCAATTTTATCGGAGTGGAGTTTTCAAGGACTTTCAGTTTGACATGCCGGAAGTCCAGCGGCAGAAGAACGGTGTGAAGGTGAATCCGGAAATGTACAGTGTGGACAATTCCGAAGTGCCCATCCTTGTGTTTTTGGGTTCGAACGATTCCTTAGTCGTTCCTCAAGTGAGAGAGATTTGATCAGAATGTGCTGATCATCGGATATATTTTTGTCTTGTTTAACGCGCATTTTACTTGATCTTGTTCAAAGGAAGGTAATTTTTTTATTTTTTTGATGAATGTGCAGGATGCGAAACGAACGACCTTTGCTTTCAAGCGTGTCCTACGCAGAGGCAGTTCCACTATAACTAATAGGTTCAAGGGCTGGTGCTCGGTCCGGGATTTTAACCACCTGGATTTCGTCTACGGCCCTTCTCAGGATGTTAAGAAATATGTGTATGATTATGTTCTCAAGTGGTTCGATTCGGAGCAGGATAGTTGGAAGGACAGTGATTGTCCTTTCCCTGAGGAGGACCTTAAGGGTGGCCCTTGAACAACTGTGTGCAAACCCATTCGTATGTACATGATTAGTAAAGTGAGAGCTTGAAATTCAGACTGTCGAAATAAAAACTGCAAATAAAATGTTATTTCATATCGCAGTTTCTCTCAAGTGTTTTGTGTGTATAAATACTAATCGTCAAGGATTTGCATTCATCTCGATCGACGTCACTTTAAGTAACTTAACATTATGCATCACATTTATTTTTAATTTTTCTTTGTTATATATATTTTGAAGGGTCAAAGTATTTGGAGGAGGGCGGGCCAGAGTTCAAATCTCTTTCCTTTATCGACTCGGACATATTCATTTGGTATTTGTTTGGCTGGATTCTTTCCTTGATTTTTCCTTGCACAATTCTCATTGTAGGATTTATTGTTTCTGGTCATGCGTAGTCATTCTCTCTGGCAGATGGGGAAACTCATTCTCAATTTCTTGCGGGCACACTTCAGTTCTGGGCCCGAATTCTCGTACGACTTAGCACAGGTTAAATTGGTGTTCTGCTGAAGTTGTCCGTGTTAAAATAATTTGGTATTCTTGAAAGTTAACACGGGGTGCTAAGTTTATAGCCCGCCTTGACTTGGGTATAAACTTAGCACTAACACGAGGAAAAAGTGTTATATATAGCCTTAACACCGAGGTAAGCACCAAATCTACGAGAATATGAATGTTAAATCTAACTCGGTGCTAGCACAGGGTTAAATTTTGGTGCTATATGTTAAGGCTAAAGTTAAATTTAGCACTTCGTACGAGAATTCGGGGCCTGGTGCATTTGGTCATGTAATTTTTATGACCAATACCCATGAGATGAACTGCTGTTCGGAACGTGGTTGAAAAAGATTTCCTTGATTAAAGATTTTAATGGTCATCAGTTTGCAGGGTTTACCCAAACATTTCTAGGCCAAAATTTCTCACTAAGATTCTGACGAGCCCGATTTTGTTGACTGATTTAAATAACGCACGGAACGTAACTGGAATTTTTACTGACGATATTTTATGAAATGCACGTGTGTGTGTGTGTGTGTGTGCATGTAAGTGGATGAGAGAAAGTCAACGCACTTGTGGCTTTCCGGCTTAGAAAAGGAAAATTCGAGGAAATGGCCATCTTAAAATTAATACTGACGTCCTAAAGTTTAAATGAGGATGAAGGAAAATGAAATGTATTCATACTCAAATGCTAATAATAAAACCCTTTCTATAATCATCCTTAATAACTACCTAAAAGAATGTCAATTCAATTTCATTTTGTTAACATCAATAATATACAAGTTGTTAAATTTGTCCACTCCTTATCGATTTTGATATTCTCATCAAATATTCATAAATACAGACATTTTACACACACACACACAGTGAGAGTGGAAGATTGGGCGGAGCTGAGTGGAGTTTTCTTCAGAATTCGCTTCCTTCCGAGTCAACAACAAAAATTTGAGTCTTGTCAAATGGAGAATTACACACAAAGCCAAATCCTCTTTAACATTTCGAATCCGCTTCACATTCCCCGCCTCAATGGATCCTCCAAAGAAAACAAAATGGTCTCCACCTTCTGGTCCAATTACGAGGCTCACTATGATTACCCGGTTCTGGTCATCCTCTGCTCACTCTCGGTCCTCACCAACGCCCTCAGCCTCATCGTCTTCACCCGAAAAGAGATGCGAAGTCCTTTTATTTCTCTCCTGACCGCGTTGGCCCTCTCGGATTTTCTCTGTTCCATCATTTGACTCATCTTCTGCGGGACTTGGAGAGGCGATCGCATGACTCACTCTCAAGCCAGCCAGAAGTTTCTCCAGTTAATTTTCCAGGCGCTCTTCCACACGTCCTCTGTCTACCTCACACTCTCACTCGCCGTCTGGCGCTACGCAATGGTTCTCCAGCCATTGAAGAGTCTGAGTTGGGCAACCTGGAGAAATGCTCGCTGGGTCATTTTGGTCGTTTCTCTCTTTGCAACGTTCATCGGACTCTTTTTTATCCTCACGAGCTTTGCCATTGTAAAAGTAAGGCCGGAAGACGACGATGAGTACACACTCACGAAAGGAGGCCCCGTAGCTCATCTTGGACATCTCGTTTTCGTGTAATCTCAATACTGACGAGATGACGGGGAAGGGAGGGTAACTATGAATTTTGATTTTTTACACGCGTATATACAGAGGGTTATGCACGGTTTTTGGCAGACATGTTTAATGATTTATTTAAAATATTTAGAATGATGGTGAATATTTTTTAATTGTTCGATGTTGTGCCCCTTGTGTTCGGCTAATTGATAAAGCCTCCATTTCCAAGATTTGTAGACTCGTTTGATCATAGCAAGATTTATTTTGGACCACTCATGTCGTAAGATTTTCCAGATTCCTCTATCTGTGGTAGCTCTCCGACCAAACATTTTCCTTTTAAGGTATCCAAAGCCAAAGAAATCCATGGGACTTGTGTCAGGAGACTTGACGGGTAACTGGCTATTTGACATTATTTTTATTCCCAGCCTCTCCTCCAGGTCAAGGACGTAGAGCTGAGTTTCCACAGCCGTATGAGATGTAGCAAGATCATGATGAACTGTCACTTTGTGTAGCTCATCCGGATAAAGTCGAGGCAGATGAGTTTCCAACAAGGGTTTTAACACATGACTCACATACCATTCAGAGTTAATCTTAACTTTTTTTGGAACTTTAATTAACGGGAGAGTCCCACGGCCGGTCATAGCTCCAACCACCATAAATGTCTTACGAAAGTTGTCGTGTGAAACGACCCAATTTTCAGGCTTGTCCTGCCCTTTACCCAAATAACATATTTTTCTTTCTTTCTTCACATCTTGTATCCCGAACAATGCCTCGTCCAAAGTGACCATGAACTCTGACCTCTGACCACACAATAATTTTTGTACATGTTTTTACAATTAGGGAATCGATTTTGAATATGACGAGAAGTCAACTTTTGAACTCTTGATTTGACCCTCTTTTCTTTATTCAATCTTTTAATTGCTCGGCACACTGTAGACTGATTGACATCTAGTATCTTGGCAATGTGTGTTTGAGTAGGTGGGTTTCTTTTGGAAGTCAGGAGGTCCATTTTTTTCAAAACATCCTTATCCACCTTTTTGGGGGGTCGTTTTTAGGTGGGACTGGAAGTCCTCTGACTTGAGCTTGACGACGGATACCAGAGTTATTTAGTACACGATACACTGTTCTTTCAGAAACTGTAATATTTTGATTAGCAAGTTTGTCGACAATATTTCTGCAAGACACTTTTTCGTGGAAAATGGCAATTATCATGCCCTCAACTTTAAGGTCAATTATTTTAGGCATTACGAATCGAATTCAATAGCAATTTTTTCCACATATTATTCTAATGCGTAGTTACCCTCTCATTTAATTTCGTAGCCCTGTGACCTCTGGCCGCCGCAAGAGGTCATAAAAATGTCTGCCAAAACCGTGCATAACCCTCTGCATGTGATTCATTTTCGCAGGTGGTTGGTCAAGTTGTTTCCCTGCATTGTGATGTCTGGAATTAGTTTGGGGCTGATAAAATCCCTGATTGACGCCAGACGGGATCGGAAAAAGTTGACGCAACTGGAGGAGACTGACGAGTTGGACCGGACCACGTGGATGCTCCTCATCGTCCTCACAGTTTTCATCGTTTCGGAGTTACCCTCTGGAATTGTGACGGTTTTTGAAGATGTGAGCCTACAACAGTCTCAGTATTTCTCCGTAGCCGGTCTCACTCCAAAAGTGAAGTTTCTCATTGTGAACGAGTTTATCAGTTCCTCCACCAATTTCTTTGTGTATTTGACAACGAGCGGGAAGTTTGGGGAGACGCTGTGGAGCCTCCTCACGTCACTCTGCAATAAATCGGGAAAGAATGCTGGAAGTAGAAACGGAAACGCTCAACAAAAAGCGACAACGAGTATTTAACCTTTCATTTAGCATTTTTATCCCTTATTCTCGCTCTTCTTTTCGTACTTGTGATTGTGAAGCCGCAGTTCGAATACTAAAAACATTTATTTAAGAAAGTGTTAAGAAATCTCGTATCCCTACAAATTTAATTTTGACTGAAACAGTCAGTCATTGGAAAGACAAGAACTTTCACAATGGAGTAAGGACAAGGCGGTTTTTCTATGGCAGTTGACTAATAGCGTTATGTAGAATGAGTCCGACGCCTCCAAAAATATTGAATGGCGTCCAAGTTAAGCAAAAATAAAAATCCTATGCAGAATTTGTTGCTACAGTTTGACGCTGCTTGAATTTAATTTCAGGTTCAAGGCAAACGCATCACGTATAGTTAGTTGACGATTGGTTACTTTTCCCATTTGAAAATGTAATTTTATGCATGTTTGCCTGCTGTTCGGCGTAATTCTGTGTGCGCAAAATTGTAAATACGAGTGTAAGAACACTTTACACACTTTGTGTGGGATCGCCGACTTTTGGTTCTGGCGACTTTTCGTCCCTACGACGTTTGGTCTCAAAGACTTTTGGTCCCTACGACTTATTCTTATCGTATGCATGCATTATGTTTAGTCAAATTGACACTGATTTAGTCGAATGTGAATTTTAGTCAGATTTAAAATTCAGATGCTGATAGCATTTGGATGTACAACACGTTGGGGTGTACGAGACCTAAAGTCTTTGAGACCAAGGGTTTCACATTCGACTAAATCCATCAATTTGGCTAAAGGTAATGCATGCATATGTTAAAAATAAGTCGTAGGGACCAAAAGTCTTTGAGGCCAAACGTCGCATGGGACCAAAAGTCGATAACCCATTTATGTGTTTTTGGTTTAAATTTCCATTAAATTCAACAAACTTCCTATTGAATCCTATGGAAATCGACTTTTTTTGGCTACAGAAAGTCTACAGAATTATTCCTCAGACTTGGGATTCTATCGAGTTCTCAAGTTCTATCGAGTATCGATTTGAGCTGGAATTCAAACACTCCGATAACTTGAGATGTTACATCAAATATTTAAATTCAAACTATATTCAAACACCTCAAATAGAGCCACCAAAATGTCTCAAATGAGGAGATGGTGGAGGATGAGAAAAAAGTCATTACTGAATCCAAAGTCAAAATCCACAAATTCGACAACACAAATCAATAATGGAACGGACAAGACAAAGGCGACCGCCAAAAAACCGCCTGGTCTTACTGATAAATTGGCCCCCAAACCCGGAAAAATCCGCCTTCCTTCTCCTCCTCCTCCAGTAAACCAGCAAGAGCAGATGACAAGAGTACAAAGTTCGTCAGCAGGTAAATGGGTCACAAAGGGTTTGGAGCGGATACAGCCTTGACCTGCCTCCAAGTGACCACAACCAGTTCCTACATTTAAAGAAAGCTCTCAGGGAAAGGAGATTTTTAGATGACAAAGATTTCGTGTCCTTATTTTTACAGTTTTTTGACTCTACATTCACACAACTCTCATTTCTGAAACGATAACGGAATTACTTGAAACTTGGTAACAAACCAAGTTGAGGTTGTGAGTGTTATTACATACTAATACCAATTATCTCTAGCTCCACTGCATCACAGTTCGGGGGAAAACTTTTGCACCATCCGATACATGCTATGATCTTTTTTTTGGATGCGGAAAATTCAATACAATATCGTTGTTTCCCTGGATAAAGTTGTTCAAAATCAGGGATAATGGCAATTCCTCAAACATTCTCTATTCAAATTTTTTGAACTTTTTTATGTATTTACGCAACAAAAAATGAAACTTTCGTACACTGCACTGTGGCAGAGTCAAGCTTTGATTTTGCTATATTTCTATTTTTTTTGGAAAAAAATTTAAAATCCGTGTCCGTATAGGCATGGCCGTCAATCAAACGTCAAAGGCAACGACCAATTTCCCCGTTAAAATTACTAAAAAGGTTCGAGTTTTCCCGCCAAATCCTCTCGTTGAATTGTAAGTGTGAGTAGCACACACACACTAATTTCCGCCTTTGCTCATCAGGTCTTCAGAGGGATTGCAAAGTGCGAGTCGGGATGCTGGGTGACGAAGGACCCGACAGAGTTCAAAATAGACAAAACTCGTATATCGCGATGTTCACGCTACGAGTATGACTCAAACTACTTTGCAGCCATGTGGATCGACCAAAGTGGAGCCGCCACTCACGGCCAAAGTTTTTGGTCCATTAAAGTCGGAGAATGTCTCGTATGCCCGCCAACACTGTGTTTCGGGATTTCCAGCCGAGATGAACTAGACTCGGAAAATGGCGTCAGGGGCTACTGGACCCATGTCGGGGGCCTCAAGTCCGGGGACACAATCGGACTTCTCGTGTCCTTCTCAAAGTCCAAAAATTCCCGCGATTCCCGCACAAAATCCATGATGAAAGTCTATTTGTATGAGAATGGAGTATGCCGAGGACTGCATTTCCACGTCCCTGCCTCCCACTTCCCTTCCGGCGTTCATCCCGTCCTTCAATTAACTGGACCTAAAACTTGGGTAAGGATCCGAAAAGTTGGGAGAATTCCGGGGCCGGAAACCCGAATCCGGGCACCAGAACATCCTTACACGGGAGAATGGAGGATTGTAGGAGGGATTTTGTGGGTGGATGCAAATCCAGTAGAGGACTTTAGGTTGATAATTGGCCAAGTGAAACATGGTCAATTTCACATGTCCTTTGAAATTTGCAACGTTTGTGGGATTGGAGCCCTCGTCACGGAATCGGGGTGGACGAAGGTCAACGACGGTTACTGCACGGCCATGGCTTGCGAAACCAAAGGTCCGACTCCGGATCAAATGATGACTACGGAGTTCGCCATGTCTAAGTTGCTCGCGAGTCCAGAGTCGGTGCTGATGTTTGGGAGGAACCGAATGACGATCTGTGGTGATATGACCACGGCCACTTTAGACCGCGTCCGAAAGCCCGCTCCAAAACCGAACAGAGGAAAACCAGTTCGCTTCTAGAAATGGAGAGAAAAGAGTTTTCACCTTTTAAGAATGCAATGACGCTCCCAGAGGTCATGTGGGAACCAATAAAAATCTCAAGTCTTCCCGCTTAAAAAAAGGAGACATTTTTGAGACGTCATGAGAAAATCCCAAAATCATTGACAACTTGATTATTAAACTCAAACTTTAATTTCATTTTTATTATAGCTTTGCAAAGTCTTTCATTCATTTTCATTGCAGTTTTTTCCAAACACAGCTACATTTTCTTTGGTAGCTATATGTACGTGTCGGGAGAGGTTTTTAATTGATTCCTGCGCCGTGTTTTTTTGCCTAAAATGCTGTTTTGTCTATTATTAGATTTCGTGTTTGGCCGCCATTTTCCATGCTGCCCCGCAAAAGCAATACATATACAGCAGCATATGCGTGGTGCTGGAAAGAAATGTCAAGTGAAAAAAAAACAAATCCGAGTGTTGTCAAATATGTCTGTGATAGCAAAAGATGATAATAATTTTATATTAATTGAAACAATTTCATTAATTTTCCAATCGTCAAGAGTCCACAGGCGAGTGCATGTGTTGAGGGAATGCGTAGATAATGTTGGTTCAAGTGTGTGCAGGATACAGGACAAAGGAATGAGAACTGAGGCAGATGTGCAATTAGAAATCAATCAAATTAATTTTTTTATCACGTTTCAATTGCCTTTCTATCACTTTATCTCTCTCTCGCTCTCTCTCTCTCTCTCTCTCTCTGCTCTGTAAAATAATTATACAGTTTACTGAGCTCCTCAACTAAACATCATCATCCATCAACACTCAATCCCTGCCTCTGTGTATATCGATCGAGACGAATAAATGTAGATTTAAAATCCCGTATTAAAATTGTGACTGCGAGACTCCAAAAAAATGTCCACCTCTTCGTTATTGTTCCTGGAGAATATTAAGCGCTCGTATGTAAAACGGAAACGTTTTTACAAGGCATCATCGACTTGCGCCTCGGAAACCATGACGTCGAATTCCTCCACCACACGATCCTCCTCCTCTATCGATTCCTCAAATAATAATCCCGCAGCCCAGAATTCCATGACGATTCTCCCATCTCACGATCAGAATTATTTCCATTGCAACAAGCAAAGTGATGGGGGACGGAAATCCAAATCCAAATTTTGGATAGAGAACCAAAATCCAAATTCCTGCCCGGAATGCTTAAGTCTCGTAAGTCCTTGTGATGTTTCGTTTTTAATTGGGAACAATAAATTATAAATTATAAATCCCTTCGAACCATATTATTAATTATAAAATAATATCAGGCGGCCCGGCTCAAAAGACTCCAGACCTGCCTATTGAAAATTAAAAGTATAGTTCGAAACTGCACGGGGAAGGACTCGATTTTAAAGGAAGAGGACGTGATCCAAGTAAAATACTAAATATATAAGCTTATAATTAATTGTAAATTAATTCCGGAATTAAATACCCTGTTCCCCAGTTAGTAAACTATATCCTTTTTCCTCATTAATTTTTCCATATCATAGCTTCGATTGGAGCTGGACAAGGTGAGTTTGGAGGAGGACCTCAATAAGAGCCCAGATGACGATGGGACGGACACTAGTGAGAGCGGCTATGAAAAGACGGACGAGTCCTACACGGACAATTCCTCAACAGCTTCAAATAACAAGAATAATAAAAAGCTGAGCGGCGGCTACGATTTGAATAATCAACGACTCCAATTTGATTTTGACGTCATGGCGCAACTCGGGCGCGGCGGCTTTGGATCCGTGTACAAAGTGAATAGAGACACTACACTTATTTATTCTTTAATTATTATTTGTTAATATCACATGGGATGAGTCTCTTAATGGTGTTTAATGGTGTGAATTGGTTAATTTATCCGGGCACAGGTGCGACACAAGTTGGACGGGAAGGAGTACGCGGTGAAGGAAATTTCCCTGCTCGGCCAGAATAATAATAATCGTGATCATGATGGTCGTCAACAGGATAAGAAGCGGAAGGAAGTGAAGATCCTGTGTGAACTCTCCCACCCTCACATCGTCCGATACTACAACAGTTGGTTCCAGTACACCGCCACCATCTCCAGGAGGAGTCCCGGACTCTGGGAGAAGAACGAGTCCCTCCCGCTGGGAGAGAAGAGTGATAGTGCGGACAATTTTGATTCCGACTCCCAACTCGTCTCCTCCTCCTCCTCCGCTTCCTATTCCTACTCATCTTCTGATGGGGATCCAGCTCGGATTTCTTCGTCCTCTACTGGAATCGTCTTTAAGAACAGTTCCGTGTCCAAAATCTCTGGAGAGACGAAGGAGAAAGGGAAAAAAATAGAGGAAGGAAGTGAAGAATCCAGTCCTTCACCGTCACCACGGCAACCCTCTGTGGCCATGTACATTCAAATGGAAATGTGTAGTAGTAATTTAAGGTGATTTTTAAACTACGATTAGATATACAAACCTGTTTTATGAAGTAGACACTTGAACTGGGCGTGCGGTTGATTAACCTGATTAAACGTTTTTTTTGTAGGGAGGTCATCGATCAAGGATTGCTCATAAAAAATCCGCGCGAGTGTTGGTCCTACCTGGAGCAGATAATCAGTGGTTTGGACTACATTCACAGACAAGGGATCATCCATCGGGATTTGAAGCCCGCAAATATTTTCGTTACATTAGGGAAAAATATTAAAATTGGGGATTTCGGACTCTCCACAAGCGGGCGGTCCCAATCGAATTCCAACAACAATCATGTCCAGCAGTATTCCTCCTCCTCCTCAATGGCGGACGGAAGTTCTGGGGCGGGGGATGGCATGACGTTGAATTGTGGAACGACGTTCTACGTGGCGCCGGAAATCCGTCGGCCAACCAATGAAATCCCAGGGAAGAAATCCTTTTATGATTACGTGAGCATTTTATTGTTTGAAAATTAAACTCGTCAGTATGTATTATTGTAAGTTTTGAGGTTTGAATGAAGGCGGGTATTTTTTTTTTCTACTTTGACAAAGCGAGCGGATATCTACAGTTTGGGGATCATCATGATTGAGATGATTTATGTATTCTCAACGCAAATGGAGCGGAATCAAGTCCTGGCGCATGCGTCCAATCCAAATGTGTACCTCCCGCCGGGACTCAAAGACCAATTATTTGAATCTCCCACCCGGATTCTCAAGTAATTATATAATTAATTAATTAATTATTGCAATGAAACAAAAGTAGACGAAATGGTTCCTGCGCATTTAATTCCTATAGAGTCATGTGTGCTTTGTGAATTTCGTATTTTTTTTTTTAGATCCTGTCTCAATCACAATCCCAACGGTAGGCCATCTTTGAGCGAGATTCGCCATTATTTGATCCTCCCGCATCAGTACAGTGGGTCAATCTTCTCCTCAGATGAAATCCTTTTGAATTGGCCGGGTCTTCTATCCGAATCCTTATCCGAGTCTACATCCAGAGGAATCAAATATTTACGCATCTACAAAAAATCCGAGAGCTCCATCTTCCTTCCGAATTTAAACTTTCCCGGCCTCAAAATCGATACCCGACCCATTCTCGAGTATCGGGATTCCTCCGGAGGAAAAAAAGATGGTGCGGAAATATTTTTTCATTTCCCACGCGATTACGAGAATTTCATGTGTATCAGTCGGACTTTGGATGAGATGCGGAAGGGGGCGGGGCTGATATCAGAATGGGTGCTCAATAATAATAATAATAATAGCCAAGGATTTCTAGAAGCGGATGTAGAGGGATCTACAGAGAGTCCGCAATCCTTCCTTGGTCACCTCTATGAGCGTCTCCTCCAGCATGAAATATTCCCGGGACAATTATCGAGGAACTACACAAAATTCCTGGACACTTGTCGACTCCATTCTTATTTTGTGTGCACGATTCTCATGGACACGACGACGACTGAATCCCGATTAGGACAAGCCAGCAGTGACGTCCAGTGCTGGAGAATCCCTTCGAAATTCCGGACAGACTTAAATATCCCTTTTAATTTCCAACTGGTTGAACAACATTTGATATTGTTAGCAGAGTCTATTGGACGGGATGAGGATGAGTCATTTACATTCGTTAACAAAGGTTTGGACGCTTTACTAATTTCCAGTTTGAAACAAGTCGGTTTCCTGAATGGTGAGAATCATTTTACTCAATTTTGGATCCAGTCCTGTGGTCGTTGTTGTGAGGATTATTCTCATATTGAAAATGTCTTTGATAAGAAGACGCTCGGTGAGTTGGAGAAGCATTTGAATGGTTTGGGAGCTGGACGACTTTGGAGTGTTTTAAAAACCACATTTTTCGATCCATATTTTGCTCAATTTGGTAAATTAACGTTAAAGAAATGGTGGAAGAGGCCGCCGGGCTTCGTTTGAAGATTTGTGTTATGAACGAGATTTAAACGGATTTAGTTTTACCCCGTTTTCTCAACTTTTCAATGACACAATTATATTTTTTCTCTGTATTGAAAATAATAATGTACAACTCACAAAATTTTCCTTTAGAAACCTTCCTTTTATATAATTTCTACAAGTGAAGTGAGAGAGAGAGAGAGGATTTTAATTATTTTTAATTATCTGGCAGAGATTGAAAAGTCAATGGGCAAAAGTTTTCTCTATTTCCGTGGCATCTTGTTGAGTGGGTTGATGAGTTGATCGACTTGCCATTCGATGCCTATTAATTTTACTCAATCCCAAATACTTAACAGTTTCCTCCCTCGTTGTCTTCTTCCTTCTTTATGACCGGCTCCAGACTCGCAATATCTCCCACATCTCTGGTGGTCTGGAACGAAAGAGAAAATAAAATAAAACTATAATTTCATCTGATCCAGAAATTGACATTGCCCGTAAACCGCGAGTTGCGGTCCGCAACTGTCATTTTTTTTTTGACCGTTGTTTTTGCATGCTCGAGAGAACTTTTTAAACAACCCAGCTCGTATGCTTTGTGCTTGACATTAAGATTACTAAAAATTCTTCTCCCGCCGTTTCATTCATATTCATTCATTCACAAAGCCGAGTATAAAAAACCGTTATAGGCCGTTATAAACTATTGGCTTACGTAGTGATGAGCGGACGTGGGTGAAGGAGGAGGATCGGACTGAACATTAATTCTGGGGATTTCAATAGCGCTGCTCTCAATCGTCCGTCCGGGGGAATCCGTAATTGCTCTTTGCAGGAATAGAGAGGAATTCGGGAGAGGATGAGGGGCTGTTAAAAGATTCCAATATTTGAGTTTATCTTCTCTCAGCAAACAATTTTCACGCTCCAATCCTTCTGTACGAGTTTGCTCCACCTCCAAATCCCTGTCAACCTTGATTTTATCCTCCTTGATAAAGTCAACTTGAGACTTGATCTCCAGTTTCAGAGCGTCGCTTTCAGATTTCAAAGAGTCTCGTT
>JAIUND010002797.1:0-19739 GCA_034699125.1 Gisinianus flammeolus | reverse complement strand
CTGACGTTACCTGACATGGGGGGAGGGGGGGTCGAAAAATCGCCTTTTTTAGCTGACTCAGTTTGTGGACAGCCCCTAACATTTCTGTACTGCGTTAGGCTTTTGTGTTACGATCAACCAAAGTCGTGGTCAACTTTTGCCCTCCGGTCCTCTATATGGAAACATTTCAGAAAATGTTTATTCCTTTTGAACGTGATAGAATTGTAACAAGATTTCCACTGTACATTTTATGGTCCGGCTGTTGTTCGAAGGGACAAAACAAAAACAAATATTGATTATCCACATTATGTACAATGAATTGTCAAACAATTCCGTTAGTTATAATTGACCCCGTTCACAACTATAACACGCGCCGAATAATTGTTTTCAATTTAAATCCACATTCAAATATTCCAAATTCACAGCTCACGTCTTTTCCTTTTGTACATGTTCATTTCTTTCCTCTTCTTCATTTTACATGGCAATTTACAGCCACAACTCGCTACATCCATTTCCACACTTTCCAACACAGAACTCGAATCATCCGGTTTTCAGTTTGTCAAAAGAATTCAGAATTTCACGGTCGGGCGAATTGTGAGCGAGTTTCCATATTTCACAAAATTGGTATTTCGTCTAGCTTTTTTATGTTTTGAATGTTAGCGAGTTTGACAAAGAGAATAAATAATGCTGAAAAGAGAGGGCGAATTTTAAATGGGACTGAAAAACTGGAGTGACTCTTCCCCTTGTCGCATGTGCACAGACGAATAAATATTTTGAGGGGCGTCCAACTCATGCAAAAAAAAGACAAATTAAATTCCTTTGGGTTTGCCATCAATTCTGTATAGATTTTGCTATGAAAAATGAAAAATCACAATAAATTATATTACAATCGACCAAGAAAATCAGGTTCAGAGGAAACTGTGATGATATTATTATTACTGTGCAATCATATAAATATATGTGTGTAATTGTATGTGGACTATTGACCTTGTTATTGTAATAACTCGACTTTCTAATTTCTGTTGTTGTCCAGCCATATTATTTGAGTCTGGTTTGGCTTTGTAAAACCTTGAACTTGTTGTGCATTTGGAACTGTGTACTTGAACTTGTTGTTCAGTCACAGAGGTATATAAGACCAACTTTGAGTCTTACTTTACACTTCTTACTTTACATCCGACGTTGTAACTACTTACGATTTTGACTCTGAATAAATCTTCTAATATTTCAAATACCACGATTCAATTATTTTCATCACAGAAACTCAAAGTCCACAGGAATTATAAACGAAATGGAAATCCAGTTTCCTGTGTCCCTCGTAAATGATAAATCTCTCCATTTCTGCGTCTCTTTTCCTTTTTGGCCTATAATATAGTAAAATGGAAAAAGGACTGTCGCTATTCGGAATTCAGCTAATCCAACTGGGAAAAAACATTACACTAATTCTTATTACTATATGCAAATTCTCTATAAATCAGTTGGAGAAAACTCCGTCGCCTATATATCAAGTTCCTCAATTTTTCCCAATCTGGCATTAATTTTCCCTGGAGAAATAAAAACAAGAAATCCTGAAAAACTCTTTTTAATGGTGCATTGAATAATTTAACACATTGTTTTCAGGAATAAAAACGAGAAAATACTTTTTTTCATTCCAAATTTGTTCAGTTCAAATTTTAAACTCGTCTGCTTTCATTTTAAATTGATGTGCGTTTGCCTGGCCGCAGACTGCTGGCAGCAGAGAGCGTTTGTCCAGCCGCAAAGGGAAATTCCTCTTTCTACTTCCCCCGTCCATTTCGTGCACTTTGCATATGCACTTTACATCATACCAATTCAGAATAGCACATCCTTGGGATCAAGTAAAAGAAATCCTGCATATTCCAAATCGCTCATCCTTGGGTTCAAGTAAAAAAAATCCTGTCAATTTAGTATTGCATATCTTTCGGTTCAAGTTAAGAAAATCCTTCCAATTTAGAATAGCACATCCGTGGGATCAAGTTTGAAAGTAATCCTGTCGATTTGGAATAAGACATCCGTGGGTTCCACTGAAAGAAATCATGTCAATTTACAATAGTGCATCCTTGGGATCAAGTATGAACGAAATGCTGCAGATTCAGAATACCACATCCGTGGGATTCCTGTAATGGAATCACTTGGATTCCTGAAAACCGGAATCCAAGGGATTACGGCGAGTGTATGCATGTAGGATATACAGATTGTGAATCATATAGGATTACGGACGAAAGTGGACAAAAGAGATTCCGAATCACTAAGAGCGTATTTAAAAATCAAAATATAAATTCTGTTCTCTATGTAAAGTGAACTGAAAAACGCACAGCATAAAATTTCTCGTCTGGATATTTTTGAACTTGTTCATTTAAATAAATACATGCAAATGTTTTTATGCCAATCAAAGAAGATGCAAAAAGGAATCACCAATTTTAAAATAATAATGCGTATTTTAAAACTTTCAATCCCTACTCAGTAAATACAGAAAGTGTGTAATAAATGCGTGTACAAACTATATTCTCTGCAAGGCATGTTCATATGTAAAGTGTACGAAATGGACGGGGGAAAAGTAGAAAGAGGAATTTCCCTTTGCGGCTGGACAAACGCTCTCTGCTGCCAGCAGTCTGTGGCCAGGCAAACGTTCTCAGCCGCAATGCTGCTTGTGGTCAGGCAAACGCACATTTTAAATTGAGCATGTAAGTTGCGCGGGGTCTAAACGCTTCAAATCCCATATTTTAACAGTAGGTATCTATAGGGGAACTGCGGGTAAAAATGTACCACTCATCCATATTACGGGGCCCCATGTTAGAGATACGGGCCCCGCAATATGTAAAGGTGGTACACTTTTACCCGCAGTTCCCCTATGTGTGTGGTGTGCATTCCACTTGCTATGCTTCGACGCCGCTGGAGTTCCTCCGCAAGTTTGATGGCAACCTGACATTACAGCGTTATATACATCTCATTTGCTAATGGATCCGAAAAGGAATAAATGTTTTGAATGGCGTCAAACTCATGCCATTTATGACAAAATAAACTGGGATTTCAAATGTCACAGATGCACGTGATTATAGTTGTTCCACTTCAAATCCTAAGATTTCAACATCTCTTCCTTTCTTTCAGGGATGGTCATTTCCCGTCCAAAATGCATTTAGGACTGGGAAATGGGAATAATGGGGAAATCCCACAGGGAAGTGCCCAAAACTCAATTCCTGTTTCTTTTTGGGGAAATCAATGCAAATATTCAGCCGTTTTATTCAATTTTAATAGTTTGCTGCACAAAACAAGGTAAATTCATATTGGGTTGCATTGATTTCAATTGTCTTTGCACATTTTCTCTGATTTTCTGTGCACAAAAGCACCAAAAAAGCACTCTTTTTTGTTTTTCCCATTTCCCCCGGGAAAATGGATTATTTTAGGTGCCCTTAAGTGGGAAAAACCACTAGGATTTTCCCATACCAACCCTGATTTTTTTTCTCTACGTTGAATTTCCCAGTTAGCCATCGAAAAAGGGGTGAACTTGAACAGTTTTGGCTGATGTTTTCACGTTCTACTCAAAATGAAAAGTGTGGATACAGGAAATATAGGACTATAAACAATAGGAAGGCAAAATTGAATGCCATAAGCTAGGATCGAACTCCGGGCCTTTATTTTTCCATTGCATTTTGAACGATTTTCCAATATTTCAACAATCCATTGCATTTGCTATGCTTCGACGCCGCGCGCTGCTTGAATTTCTTCACCAGTTCGAAAGCGTTTCACAGTCTGAACTTCAGACTCTGAAGATCTCCGAGATGGTCAGCTGTGGTGTTACGCACTCAAAATTCAAAATTCGAAATTCAAAATTTCCAGCATACACAGTAATGATCCACGGACTTTCAAATGTGTTTAGTGGCGTCAAACTCAAGCCATATGCCGAATATTAAACACTGGCGAACAATGTTTAGTATTTTTCCATACTGGTTTTGGAAACCATCGATTCAGTTCGATAAAAACTTTGATTAGTGACTAATCAAATCATAACAAATGGCTTGTGAACTTTTTTTGACCGACTTTGTCAATCAATTCTATAGATTTATTGGTCATTTTGCCAACTATATGTCCCGCCAGCAATGTTTTCTTTTCACTGTGGGAATTTAATGAATTTAATTTATTATTTGAGGACACAGAGCGAATGTTTGTAAACATTGATGACAATTTCCTGTCTGTTTATCCTTCAATCCTTCACATCTTCATTCATTGCAATTCGGATTGTTTTTCGCTTAAATTCCTGTCCACAATCGGATGATTAGTTGTAATATTGCGATTCCTTTGCCATTTTTTCCTTTCGATGATTTGTCATTATTATTTAAATCCTCAATTCTCCTGCAGCATTCCTTTTTTATTTAAATAGGCCATGTCATGAAAGGTAGAAATGCAAATGCAACAATTCAATTCAATACACTGTAAATGGAGAGGAGAATACAGATTACGGATATGTAGAATTTGATGTAAATCCTCAACACGACCTGTCGCTACATAATTGAGCTCAAATGGAAATTTGTTTTGGAACGGCGTCCAACTTGTGCAAACTGTTTTCAGCTCCATCATCCATTCAATATTACTATTTACTACGCTTCTAAGCCGCGGTACAGCTGTCATCAGTCCAAAACCAAAATTATATTGCCCCTGCGAAATTCTCAAGCGTGAACATTCATTTTTCATTTTCATTGTCATTTGCCTTTGCATTTGTTCATTGTCTCGCTCTCGCCACATATTTCTATTTGCATTTCTGTGTGTGACTAGTGAAATTTCGGTTCAAATTAATCCTCACATCAGTTTATCAATTCCGTGTTCCATGGAAATTCTCAGGGAAATCAAATATAGAGAAAACTGTGTGGTGTATCATTTTCTTCCTCATTCACATTTTTTCAATTGCTCATTCATTTCCCCCACAAATAAGGAACTGAAAACAAGAAACCTGTGAACATCATTTTGAATTGTTTATATTTCCTCCGTGTCTTTGTGCGATATATATGTACGAGTCAAAAGTCAAAGGAAACGAAAGAAGGAGTCGGAGCGGAGCGATGGGATTATTTCCAACGTGTCAACACAAAACAAACACAATGTGAAATGTGTGTGTGGTTCAATTTAAAATTGAATGAATGAGAGAATGAACACAAATGAAAACTCGTCGCATCATTTCATCATCCATTTTTAGTCTTCCGTGTACCATTCAAAATCGAAATTGAATCACTCAACATTACATTCAGATTCCAATTGTTGCTATACAAATTGCGAAATGATTTGTTGATCAAAAGTCCTGCGTCTTGGATTTCCTCTTCACCCACATGCACACATGCACAAGAATTTAAAATCCGCATTGAGATTTAAACTGTATACTTAGTGAACTCATTCATTTTCATTCATCTCCACATTTCTTTGTTATTGTCATTGTCATTGTCATTGTCATTCGGAAATCATAATAATATTGATGAATGATAAAAATTGCGGATGCGGCTTGAGAATTAGAATTGTCTCCGTTAATTAAGGAATGAATTGCGTTTGTATATTTGGTTTTGATTGTGATTGCCTGATTGACTGTGACTGAGAAATGCTTTTCTTTTCCTCTTCCTCATTTCCCTTCTCTATTTAAACGGAGGATTTCCTCTTCCCATCTCACACATCCATTCAATTCTCCTCCAGCACACTTCAAATCCACACGAATTCTCTCTTTCTCTCTCATCGTCGTCGTCAATCTCCATCACATTTGATTCATCATGAAATTCTTCGATTCTCTTTTCGCTCTCGTCGCTCTGGCTGCCATCGCTACCGCCGTAACCTTCTTTTTTATCCTTTTCTATATATATATAATATGTACTTTATCTTCCAATATTTCCTGAAGATTCCTTCTAATTTTTCCTCTTTTTTTGTAATTATTATTGATTATTCGATAACAGAAACACCGCGCCAAAAATCTCATTCCCACACACATCCCATGTCTCATTTGTTTTTGTTTTTTTTTTTGCGCTCTTGTATTTGAATATTATATAGGCAAGCATTGGACATCCAGGAGCTGGTGGTGGGCGAGCAGCAGCGGTCGGAGCGCCGATCACGGCTCAACTCATGGTAATGCCTAAGGCATAATCGGAATGAGCAGCAGCCAATGCAATGTGTTGTTCCACACACACAGTGTCGGTATCGATGCCAACTATAAGAAATGCCTCCACACATGCACACACGTCTCAACAATCCACAATAGCAGATGCGCTGACCATTTATTCATTCAATGACAATTTTTGTATACATATATGTTTCTCTCCTCCCACACGCCCACACACAATCTGCAATCACACAACTGAAGATTCTTCAGTGAAGAATCTTCCCCAAACTCAATCGAATCCTCAACACCACATCAAAAGTCCAAAAGACCAACCGACCATAAAAAGACACACACAAGACTCAAAATATCCACAAACATCGAAATTTGTATACAACTTTTGATTTCCGATATAAATCTGGTGTGAACTGTGACTGCGACTGCTAGAAATTTGTCAGTAATGTGCGGATTTGAAATCAATCTTATATATTCTTTGTCCGCGAATCAATGTCCACAATTTAATAATAATAATTGTTATTGTTGTCCGTTTAGTTGCAATTTAGCATGCACAAATAAAACTTGAATTGAGATGAATATGACTAAAATGTCTTCATTTTTCTTAATTATTCACAAAATCCAGAAAAATTGACACTTTTTGTTTAAATTGGTATATTTTAAAGGACGCGGGTTGAATCATTCGTCTATAATTATCCAAATTGAGGTTATCCATCGTCTTTTTGTGCATTGTTTTCCCTCAGAAATATATATGTATAAAGTTAAAAGGTTTTGATGGAGAATTCACACGGCTTCTTCGTGAGGAAACGCGGTATGTGACTTTTGGCTACATATTAAAATCCAAAAATTAGCAATTAAATATGAAACCAAGTGATCCCTTTTCTTATATGGTCTCATTTTGGACGCTTCTCCCTTAAATATACTGCTTGATGTACATACTATAATAACGACTCGTTATTAACGAGTAAACAATTGTCTCCAATCTGACTCCGTCTTTTTGCCCATCTATATATTTTTGTTAGACTATACATTTTTTGGGAAATACAAATCTGATGTGGGTATAATTTATTTTTAAAAACCCCACCCCCCAAAAAACAGAGAATTAGTGCTGATTCTATTTTCTATGATTTTTTGAGTTCCACCACGAAAATCCAAAAAAAAAACAAAACAAAAAAAACACAATGTTTTTGACTTTCATTTTTTTGATTTTGATTTTGATTTTTTTTACGAAAAAACATTGGAGATTTTGAATTCTCGCGGATGATGACGAAATCTACAAGACGGAAGAACAACTTTTGATGAACAAAATCAATTAGAAAATAGCAACAAAACGGAATCTGAATGGAGTGATTTAATTTGTCAAATTTCAATGGTATATACAAAAGACAGAAATGGGATGATGAAAATGATGACCGCAGTTGTCATTTGTGTTCATTTGTTCATTTGCATTCATTCAATTTTAAATTTTGAACCAGACACATTTTGTGTTGGTTTTGTTTTTTTTGACACGTATATTATATAGGAAATCCCATCGCTCCGCGACTCCTTTTCTTTCATTTCCTTTGACTCACACAAAACCAAACACAAAGACACGGAGCAAACAATTTCAAATGACATTTTTGTTGTTGTGGAAAGCACAAATCATTTCAAAATAACATAATTATAATAATAATAAAATAATAATAATAATATCCTGATCCCTATGAAATGGTGGGAATTTTGAATTTTGAATTTAAAATTTTGATATTTGTGGATATTTTGAGTCTAGTGAGTGTGTCTTATTGTCAGTTGTGGTCTTCATCTTTTGATGGTGTTGAGGAATAAATGGTCGTTGCATCTGTGGTACTGTTGATTGTTGAGACGTGTGTGTGTGGAGGTATTTCTTAGTGGGCACCGGATACGGACATTGTGGAACCATATATATAGACTGCTCCTGCTCATCCCGATTATGGCATTACCCCGAGTTGAACCTTGACCCCGGTCCCGGCTGCGCGCGCAGCACCAGGTGCTGGCATCACATGATTTCCAATGCTTCCCTATAATATTCAGATATACAAGAGCGTAAAAAAAACAAAAACAAATGAGACATGGGATGTGTGTGGGAATGAGATTTTTGGCACGGTGTTTCTGTTATCGAATAATCAATAATAATTACAAAAAAGAGAGTAAAAATTAGAAGGAATCTTCAGAAAATATTGGAAGATAAAGTACATATTATATAGGTATTATATACAAATATATAGAAAAGGATAAAAAAGAAGGTTACGGCGGTGGCGACGGCAGCCAGAGCGACGAGAGCGAAAAGAGAAGCAAAGAATCTCATGATGAAGTAAATGGAGATTGACGACGACGATGAGAGAGAGAGAGAGAATCCGTGTGTGGATTTGAATTGGAGGAAAATTGAATGGATGTGTGAGATGGGAAGAGGGAATCCTCCGTTTAAATAGAGAAGGGAAATGAGGAAGAGGAAAAGAAAAGCATTTCTCAGTCACAGTCAATCAGGCAATCACAATCAAAACCAAATATACAAACGCAATTCATTCCTTAATTAACGGAGACAATTCTAATTCTCAAGCCGCATCCGCAATTTTTATCATTTATCAATATTATTATGATTTCCGAATGACAATGACAATTACAATGACAATTACAATGACAATGACAATAACAAGGAAATGTGGAGATGAATGAAAATGAATGAGTTCACTACCGTTTAAATCTCAATGGGGATTTTGAATTCTTGTATGTGCATGTGGGTGAAGAGGAAATCCAAGACGCAGGACTTTTGATCAACAAATCATTTCGCAATTTGTATATAGCAACAATTGGAATCTGAATGTGTGTGGAGTGATTCAATTTCGAATTTGAATGGTACGCGGAAGACTAAAAATGGATGATGAAATGATGTGAGAATGCGGAAATGTAAACAATTGAATTCAAAATGATGTTCACAGGTTTCTTGTTTTCAGTTCCTTGTTTCTGTGGGGGAAATGAATGAGCAATTGAAAAAATGTGAATGAGGAGGAAAATGATGCACCACACAGTTTTCTCTATATTTGATTTGACTGAGAATTTCCATGGAGCACGGAATTGATGAACTGATGTGAGGATTAAACCCTACTCGTTTTCTGTGGGCGCTTGGGACTAATAGGTGTCGCGCTTGTGCCGATTTTGTCCACCGTTCTCCCAAAAACTTCAGAACCTGAAGAATATTGCGACGCCGAAACTATTGTAATGTGTCCGCATCCTAGTTATACAAGGAATTATAATAATAATAATATTATAATTATAATTTTAATAATACAAGAAATTGAAAATTATAATAATAACAACAATAACAGTGTGAGCAAAGTCAAAATATTCTTGCGATACAAAAAATTAATTTTCGTTGCAAAAACAAAAGTCCCACCATCGAGACCGATCTTAAAATTTCTGCAAGTTTCTATTTTATGAGAATTGTAAAAATGAAGACTGTCTGAATTTGCAGAAAAAAGATATGTATAAAAATCCGACAAGCGGTCGCCTTTCACGCGCTCATTTTTGCGAATCTTAGACTCAATTTGATTCGAGATAGAAACAAATAAAATATCATTTTTGAGGGAAAAACACACGTTTTTAAAGTGTGTTTCATATAAATGACCTGCGTCAACGTCTTCACACTAAAATTTTTTTTCAAACATCATGATAAAAAATCCCGAAATCGGTTTTTGTCGCCCGGGACAGCTCGGAAATGTCAAAAGTCCCACCATTACCATTACCGAAATAAAACAACAAAGTCTTCCTCTAAATTGCTTTGGCTCTTGGCTCAAATAATTTGCAGAACCGAGCATTTTAATTTTTAAAATGGGCCGAATTTCGTGCGAAATGGAGTTAGGCTCTTTCACTATATAGTCACACACAGAAATGCAAATAGAAATATGTAACGAGACAATAAACATATGCAAAGGCAAATGACAATGAAAATACATGTTCGTGCTTGAGAATTTTGCGGGGGCAATAATTTATTAAATATTGAATGGATTATGTGTGGAGCTTAAAATAATTTGCACAAGTTGGACGCCGTTCCAAAAAAAAATTCATTTGAGCCAAATTGCAGGAAGAAATCATTTTGGGTATAGGCAAGGGTATTATAGATAAGAATTGCGTCAAATTCTTTCCGTTTTCTGTATCTACAGATATTTATATACCGATTTCAAGATTGAGTCGAACCAAAATCGACAAACTTCGCTCAATATAAGTTATGAAATTCATAATATGAATACTCAGAATTCTCAGTCTTTACTTTTACTTGGCAAAAAATTGAAAAGGGAGATGAAATCCGAGAAAAAACTTGTCCAACTTGTGCAAATTATTCCCTGCTTAATTATCCATGGAATAATGCAATTTCCTCTTATTTCTCAGCACCCACAGAGACAAAAATACGTTGTCCTTGTAGTCAACTCCTTTTTGGCATGAATCTCTTGCGGATTTTGAATCTTGGCGCGTATGGCTGATGATGATGACGACGGGACACGTTTCCATCCCAATTCGTTTGTCTTACAATTTTCATACAGACAGGAAAATTCGGAATGTTTGAAAAAATTGAGTGGTTTGCAAAAGACTTTCAAACATCTACAAAGTTCCTGCAAATCATTAACTAGTTTGAAATCAGTATGGAAATTTCATGCATTTTTAAACATTAAGAATAGAAAAAAGACGATAATAATTAAATAATTCCACATGTATCTTTAGAAGAGTTGAGCATTAATAATTAAAATTTTATGGGGGACGGGGATTTAAATTATTTTAAATCATTTAACTCAATATTTAGCCCCAGATTTGTAAAGGTTTGTGGTTGGATGGCCCGCCATACCACGCGGGTAGAGATTCCTTTGGAATAAACTTGAAAAGATTTGGCTTCCATTTCTCAGGACTCGTCCCATACACATCGAACAAATTAAATAATTCCTCAAAAATGGGTCGCAATAGATTCATAAACTGTTCCCCAATGAAGTTGGCTGTGTGTATATAACAAAACAAACAATGTGGATTAATTTCTCGGACAATGACAATGCTGCGTTTGCCTAAATAAATTAATGATATTTGTGTGTGTCTGTGTGTGTGTGAACGAACTGTTGAGTACGAAAACATGATGGACTCGTCGAGAATTGTGCTCCAGATCCATTTCCGACTCGACAAATGTCCGAGATATCCCCGTCATAAGTCGTATGACTATACAATCACATTTCAAACATTGAAAACACATTGTGAAAGCTGATTGGAAGATAAATTCTACGATACATATCGTCTGTTAAGTTTACAAACGAACTATAATTATTTTCCTTAATTTCGTTGACCTGCTCCAAAGGTCAAAGGGCTCAAGACGGAGCTTTGGGTCCTTCGACATGATTGTCGGCCATGACCTTTTCTGTCACCCTGAATTTTTTCAGAATTTTACCCACAAAGACGGACACAGTAGTCGCATTTCCGCAAATTAAGGACAATCGTTATAGTTCGTTTGTGAACTTAACAGACGATATATATATAGGACAATTCTTTTTTTTATATTACACTCACTTGCTCCATAAATGAACTGACGTGCGGCCATCCCTTCCAAATCCTCAATGAGAACGTAGCCGTCGTTGTCCTCCTTCTTGACCTTGTCATTTTCATTCTCATTGTACTTTTCATTGTCTGCAGGATGAGCCGTCACATTGACTTTGGGATGATTTGGTCTCGGTTTGGATTTCGGTTTTACCCGGATGCGCGCTATAAATTGATTCATATACTTGACCAGCATCCGATATTTGTCCTCGGCATTCCCCAACCCATTTTCCTTTTCAAGGAACTCTCGAGTCGACCATTTCCCAAACTCCATCACATAAACTGATCTTGTAAGCCACCCACCAAAAGAAAAAGTTCATCCCCGCAAAAACAAAATTTATACAAATTCGTGGAAATTGCTGGCTGGATTCAAATTCAAATTATGTACATATCGTCTGTTAAGTTCGCAAACGAACTATAATTATTTTCCTTAATTTCGTTGACCTGCTCCAAAGGTCAAACGGCTCAAGATGGAGCGTTGGGTTCTGCGACATTATTGTCTGCCATGACCTTTTCTGTCACCCTGAATTTTTTCACAATTTTACCCACAAAGACGGCCGCAGTTAGTCGCATTTCCGCAAATTAAGGAAAATCGTTATAGTTCGTTTGTGAACTTAACAGACGATATATAAAATAAGGAAAACCTGGCCGTCCGTCTTTGTCCAGTCCACTCAAATAATATGGAAATGATTTCTGGAGCTCAACTGGAGCCGTCCAATCCAAAACATCCTGTTCCTGTTCAATGTGAGCAATTATAATTAATTCAATTAGCTGAGTGAATAAACGTTTTTAAGAAATTTGAGATTTGAACGCGGTCCAATCACGTTCAATATGAAGGGAATTGTAAACATTTTGTTTGTGTGTGTTTGTGTGTCGTTTGTTTATAATACGTCAGGAGTTGAGGATTCCTGCTGCTGAGTCTTCACAATGTTGGAAATGCCGAGTAAAGTCAACATCCACAGGGAAACAAAGCACAAATTCAAAGACGCCATGGCAAAAAAAAAAAAAATGTTTTTGTGTGGGGGAATTCAAAAAGAAGAAAATTGAATTTTAAATCCAGGCTTTTGTGTGTGTCAAAATATTGTGTATACAAAAATTGGTTTCACGTTTTTTGAGAATGTGTGTGAGAACGAGAAATGAATATTTTGCACATGTACTGCATATCTGCATGTATTTCCTATATGTCTGTGGATTTACCGAAAAAACGAGAGTAATGGAAGGAAAATGAGGAGGAGATTTTGGGTCGTCGAACAAATTACAAATCAAAATTCCATTGCATAACAATACAAACGACATTCATTTCATTTCATTTCATAAAGGTAAGAGAATTTTAGATTTAAAACCACACCGACCAAAGCCAAATGAATTCATGGAAAATGGAAAAGTAAATAAAATGGAATTTATATAGAAATTAACAACTTGGTTCGATTTATCCTTTGTTTGGTCTTTGTCTTTCGTCAAAAGCAACTGCTAATTTATTTTGTGGATTCTCTACAATTAGAAATCGGCAAAGAATCCATTGGAAATAACTACATAATTTTTAGTCTTTGAGCTATAGCAATTAAAAGTTCCAGACAGGTCGAAGCACTGTAATAAAGTTGGAGTTTGCAGGAAGCAGGTCTAAGGTCAAAGGTCTTCAGTCGTCATCGTCAGTTGACCATCCGATTTCTCTCTCTCTCTCTCTCTTTTCTCCTCTGCACAATTCCCAATCAAATTTGTGTATTGAATTCCAATTTTCTGCTTTTTTCTATTAAAATCCTTGAATTCAATAAATATTAGTCAAGTGAAAAATGCTGTCGAGAAAGGATTTGCGGTTGAACGTGATTGCTTTTGATTGGACGTTCAAAATTTTGGAAGGAAACAAAATCAAAATGACGGAAAAAACCCCTATTTTCGAGGACTTTTTCTACGAACGCTTCCCGAACGTTAAAAAATACAAAGGTTCCCAGTTGGCAATGAAAACAATTAGCAGTATTCGAAATTCAAAGGAAATCATTTCTCAGCAACTGATTTAATATCCACTAATTTGTTTATTGAAATTCTCAATCCGCACATCTTTTGCCATTGTTTCATGTTCTTGTGAATATGAATTCAAATGATTACATTTTTAATGAATTTGAAATCAAATATTAAACTGAGTCCATCAGCTATAGCTTATAAGTTCCATAACCCTGTATTATCATTTGGCCCTGGAAGGTGCATACTGCACGTTAGCATATATGAACGCGCACGCACATTCGCCTTCTGGGGCCAAATGATAATACTGAGTTATGAAACTTAGACGACGATATACATTAGAGTTGATGGAGAAGGATTTGAGGAAGATTATGAGTGCTCAAATGAATCGCCAGCTTCTTCAAGTCCACCGTCGAAAATGAACACTTGGTCAAAGTACATTTGGACAAACTTTCAGCATGCCGACATTTCTGATGACTCTTCAAACTCGGACTTTGACTTGCTGAGTAGGAGCAAAGTGAGCATTTGAATGGTTTGTCAGCCGAATGAACTGTCAAATGATTAGTCAAAGTGCTCCTGCCTTTTGCTTTGAAGGGGCAGAGAGTGCAAGAATATGGAGTTTCCCCAGTGTGTCTCCGAATGTGTGTGATTAAGGCCCCACTTTGTTCGCTGGAATATGGGCAGAGGGCGCATTTGAAGGGTTTCTCCCCAGAATGAATCCTCAAGTGTTTTTTCAAATCCCCAGGCCAATGGGACTTGTAGTTGCAGTTTGGATGCGGACAAACATGGGATTTCTCGACCGAATGAGTCTTCAAATGTTTAGTCAAACTTTCCTTTTGTTTGGTTGCATATTCACATTGTGGACATTTGAACGGTTTCAAATCCGAGTGGACATGAGTTATGTGAATCTGCACACTTCGTTTGTGTTTGGTTTTGAATGGGCAGAGAGAACAATGGAGCGGTTTTTCATCCCGATGAATCTTCATGTGACTTTCCAGATTTGATTTCTGTCCACATTTGAAGTGACAAATTGAGCAGAAGTTTTTCTGTTGGGTGTGAACCAATTGGTGACGGTTTAACTTTCCACTTTGAGCACAAGAGAAGTTGCATAGGGGTTGTGGACATTTGAATGGAGTTTCCCGCGTGTGAGTCCGCACGTGCCTAGTCAGTTGGCGAGAATAAGAAAATTCCTTCCAACATAATTTGCAGACGTGGAATTGTTTCCTGGCTCCTTTTACTTGGGACATTTTTTCGCTCCAAACTGTTATCAGGAAGCAAAAAGAAGCCTCAAATTATGGACATAGAAGTTACTTTGTCGTGAGTAATAAATATGAAAGGAAAAAATTACCACAATTTCTCAAAAGAATTCCGCAGCACTGTAAAGAAATGACGAGAAGCTGTGATAATATTTGTGTCTTCTGCCTCCACTCTTAATTTTCAATCTACACTTTATATTTTTCTATAAGAAAATGCCGCGAGAAAACGAGGAGTGTAAATTCCTAATGGGGAAAAGCTGAATGCTTTCGAATTCTCAACGCCTCAATATTATTTCCTATAACAAGGAGAATTCTCCACTGTCAAATTCCCAACAGACACAGCCAGAAGTGAATGGAATGAAACATATAAAAGCTTTTCTGTGTTCGCTGTTCGCCACCTTTTTCGAGTTGTTTTTATTCTCGCCTTTCTCTTTTTCTCAATGCCACACAGTTTCTCTGTGTGGAAGCAAAACAAAAGGTGATCTTTTGGTTTCCCCTTTGACTTGAACATTGAACTCCTCCATCAAATCCATTCCCTTCAAATCCCTTAAAATTTCTAGTTTAAGTCAAGGCTAAAGCGATCGAAAGGAAAATGACTCGTGTGTGTCAATTTTTTCTGTATATGTACTTACCCGTGTGTTTGTTCTATCAAATACTTGACAACAAATGTTGACTATCAAATTCTTCGATGAGCTGCGTATTAAATATATTGCCGGTATAGAATTAGTTTGCCAACCAGACGTTTTGTGTTTTATCACTTGGCAAATGCACACGTTAAACCCAAATAAAAACTGTTTGAGCCATCCGTCAACTTTTGGATTACAAAAAACGATTGACTTTTTGTTGTTGTCTTTTGTGTTGGATTTTGTTTTGCTGAATTTTCTGGCTTTGGCTTTGTATGTGGTTGGAATTGGAACTCAGCGCTGCTAAAACGCGTCTATATTCACAATCCCAATTTTATTGAAAACATAATTTAAATAATTGTGTAGTATTCTGACTTGATTGGATTTTGGTTTTGTGAAATTCCATTGCCATTAGTTGATTGGCTGACGATTCCTCTTCAGGCACATTTTGTTGTACATGACGAAATTATGCCGTGGCGTACGACATCTTTGGACACGTTAATAGATTTGAAATGAAGAAGTCGTAAAAAGCAATGCAAGATCGTTTGTTTTTGTTCCGAGGTCACAAATTGACCTTTCCTCGGTCACGGGAATTCCAATTAATTTTGGCGGAAATCTCCGGATCGTTTGGCAGTTTTGGAAGGGTGTTTTTAGCACAAGTATCTATATATATATATGAGAAGTAACTATACGATATAGCGCTCCTCATCTCACAGCTCATCGTCGCGCAATAGCGTATTCTCACACTGAGTATATAGAATTGTGTGGTTGGAATATTTAATAATTAATTGCACAGTGTTCATCACAATCAAAAGGAATTCATTGCGGACAGGAAACATTCATAAATATTAAATATCTGTCCACACAAGGAGATCAGAGCACTAGGGCAGAGAGTCCACACCACAGCACAGTCTCTCTTCACATCCTCCGTCCACAATCCACAAAGATCTGTGGAGTTGAATGGAGCTCAAATGAATCCACATTAATTGATTCGACTCATTCACTCGTCCACATTCTAACCCACATACACGATGTCGTCGCAGAGAGCAAGTGAATAGTCGCACACAGACACACGATAAGGTTTGTCCGTCCTCTATATAGATATCGTCGGTTAAGTTCACAAACGAACTATAATTATTTTCCTTAATTTCGTTGACCTGCTCCAAAGGTCAAACGGTTGGGTCCTTCGACATTATTGTCGGCCATAACATTTTCTGTGTCACCCTGAATTTTTTCACAATTTTACCCTCAAAGACGGACGCAGGAGGAGCATTTTTGCAAATTAAGGAAAATCGTTATTGTTCCTTTGTGAACTTGACACACGATATTAGTTTCGTTTCATATTTGAGACTCGAGACCAATTCTTGGACGGAGGCAAGCAAATTTATCAGTTTATTATGGTGAGTTTATTAAGGTGTCGAACAAAAGACATTCGTCTCAATATATGACAGTTTAAAATTCAGGATTGATTTAGTCTTTTTTCGTTCGTGTCGGTTCCTATAAATATTTTATTAATATATAGAAATGTTGGCTCATGTTGGTGTTCTTCACTTTTGGAGCCGTGATTGTGACAACATTTGTCACTCTCGGTTGGACATTATGGCCAAGCGGTTGTCGAGACAATAAGGATCCATCAACAATCAAGGACTCCCCGCAGACCCTTTTAACATTCACCAAAGACATCCTTGGCAAATTGGGAATTTCCTTGTGCAAATAACAACGGTACTTACCACAGGGTTGGCATGGGAAAATCCCAGTGCGTTTTTTCCCACTTAAAGCCACCTAAAATATAATCCTTTTTCCCGGGAAAAATGGGGAAAAACATCGAGGGCTTTTTTGGTGTACTATTTTGCAAAAAAAACCAGAGAAAATATGCACACACTATTGAATTCAATGCAACCAAATATGAATTTACCTTGTTTTGCAAAGTAAACTGTTAAAATTGAACGTAAAGAGCTGAATATATTTGCATTGTTTTCCCCACAAAAAGCAATATGAATTGAGTTTTGGGTATTTTTTATTCGCAACAAACATTGTATTCGCATAAATTGTATTACGGTGTCCGTGAAGTGGTCATATAAATATTAATTTACTTCATCCGAAGACACAGTTACGAAGACATATCTACAGTGCATTAATTATTATAGTGTACCTGTAGATATTTTGTGTTTGGTTTCGACCAAAAATATATAAAAACCGAGTGTATATAGAGCAAAGCCAAACAATTGGCTCATCTCGAGTCAATGAAATGTGTCGTACGTGCTTTCATTAGAATTCTAGGAAATTTGGAAATTGGGCTTTGAGAGCAGCACAATAAGCTCCAAAAATAGGGAACCCATTTTATACAATCGATTATAGAAGTTATTGAGGTTACGCATCGTCAGCTAATAAAATCCATGTACAAACTCGTTCTTTTACTTTCATTCAATTCAGAGTCTGCTCACACGATCAGTTTCCTTCTCGCACAGGTGTCAACGCAAAAAACAAATCCACAGAGGATTCATTCGAAATGAACAACTTTATGCCAATTGTTGTTGTTGTTGTGACGATGTTCTACATCACTTTCGTGCACGGTGAGTCTCGAGTAAAAACATAAATCAAAAACGTATTGGTCGTCATATATCTATATTTTCTCGTTTAAACTTGTTTTGATGAACCGCATGCACAGGTGGGTATCGAGGTTTTTTATGTCCTCGAAACGAGAATCGAGTGGTGAATCTGACTTGTGGTGACCATTGTCGAGCGAATCACAATGCCTTGTACGGCTTCTGCGGGAATCCTCGTAACGGGGATTTTAATTGTTATTGCTCTCCGCCGTTACCCACCAAAAGTTCCAACTCTTTTCACTGTCATGATTCATTTGATAAACGGCACAACTACGATCTCCTCTGTCGCGTCGCCTGTCAATGCGTCTTCAATGCTCCCGGTGGTTGCTGTAACTATGAAACTCGTGCTTGCGAATGCCAGGGACAACTCGCAAATCCCACGAGTCTCGTGAGTCAATATTCAATATATAGACGATCAAATCGATCATCAATTAAAATTACATAAATATTTAATTAACTAATTCCACATATTATATCCGGACGATTCTGTCATTATGTACGATTCATTCTCCACTTTGTATATTAGGGACTGTGCCCATACAAAAACATGAACGACTTCCGGGCTTTCCATAACAGTTTGAATATCTCGGGTGCGACCATCACCTTCAAAAGTGACAAAAATTAAACCGGAGTTTGAATACGGAAATTTACATTGTTTGCTCTGTAAAAAAGAGTCAATGACGAATCATCTAAATGAACTTGTAATTGTTAAACTATTTATTAAGCTGACGAATTAACAATAAAGCAGTACGACGAATGATAAATTAAATGTGTGTGGAATCGGCAAGTTTATTCTTTATTCCTATAAGGAGCAAAGGCGCCCTCTGGCAACCTCCCAGGCCAACGTGGTCGGCTCATACAACTCCCGATTCCTCCACTCCTCTCTGACTTGTCTCCTCTTGAGGGAGCCCAGAAGCCGGCCGACCTCAAACGTGTCCTGATAGCCCCGCTCCCACAGTTGAAACAGTCCAGAATGAACCAGCCGCCCCAAATTCCGAACCGGCCCGTCCACGCCCGGCATCCCAAACAACATGGCATCCTGCAACGGGAAATATTTGGCATGACGGACAACCCGGAAGTCAAGCCCTAACTGCCGACTCTGTCTCTGCAATTCGAGCCAATTCACATCCAAATTGGTGAGGACACTCGTCCGGGCCGAGTAAATAAAGTCCGGTAGACGATCCATAGCATTGGAGACATCCGCACCCAGCCAGGCCGTCTCATTACACTTTGCCAGGATCCGCCGATGGATTTCCATGGTCGGGGAGGAGTCAAAGCTATTATGATTATGATGAGCAGGGTGGTCCGTCCTCTTCATTGCGAGCTGTCTCCATTTGTCTAGCGTCAGGTGGAATGCCCTCACGGCCTCTGCATCTCCACAAAAGATGTGATAGTTCTCGTGGAAAACGTCCTTGAGCGTCTTGGAGCCGGCGGAGAGGCCGGGAGCAAGCCGGCGGAGAGGCCGGGAGCAATCCGGCAACTCTGGAGGACACTCCCATAGGCATTGAGGAGGAGGAAGATGACGAGAAGCCAGAGACCGTACAACCACCGACTCCGCCCACTTTCAACAACAACGACATTTCCACTCCCGCCCACAATGCGGCAACGAGACTCCTCCCAACTTTGTGCCAACGTGGGAGCG
>JAIUND010002796.1:0-19745 GCA_034699125.1 Gisinianus flammeolus | reverse complement strand
AAAATGATCAGCATAAAATTCCTGAAATTTTGGTAGGTCACACAATGCTGTAGGACCAACTTGATTTTGTGACCTTTGGTGACCTGTGGCGGTCACCAGGAGCAATCCCGAGAACAGTGGTAATGAAAACGTTGTTCCCCTACCTCTAGACTACCTCCCCACCAATTTTGAGCCAAATCCCACAGAAAGCCATTTTCCTATTCAATGCCTGCGATGTCCTTTTTTTAGCAAATAACTAAGACTAAAACTCGAATAATTTTTTAGTCCGACTAAACCCTTAGTTCGACTAAATTTTCTCAGCTCCACTAACTTTTTTAGTCCAACTCACTTTTTAGTATTGGACTAACAATTCACTTTTGTGCCAATGAGATATAGAACTCTGCCGAATTTAGAGTTTCACTTCCTTTTCGCTTTTCACATAATTACGAAAGTTGACACTAGAATTTAGGGACTGTCCATAAAATGAAGTAACAGTTTGGGGAGGGTTGAGCTACTGGTGATCGAAAGTGACATGGGAGTGTCCAGTCGATGAGGATCAAATTTGGTTATTTTTATGTCATAAAAATTCTAAAAAATTGCAGCTCCACGGGGATTAGTTGAGAGTCGAATCGGGTAGCTACTGTTTTGCCGTTAAAACTTTGACAAGTTGGCCCTAAATTGACGTGATGCACACATTTTGGCCTAACTTACATATTTAGACCTTTAATTGACGCAATATGCGTATTTGGACCTAAATTGACCTTAATTAAATATTTGAACCTAATATTTACCTAATGGTCAAATACAGATTTTTCCAAATCCGGTCAATATTTAAATTAGGTCACTTTAAGGTCAAGATACTGATACTGGGCCAATTTGAGGTTAGAACGCTTAAATTGGGTCACCTTTAGGTCAAACTAATTAAATGGTCAATTTCAGACCATGGTAGTTACAATAGCACAATTTTATGTCAAGATATTTAATTTCGGTCAGTTTAGGTCTATTGTCAACTAACACACTAATCCTTTTTTGGGGGTCAATTTTGGAGTCATTTAGTTATTTTCGGACAAATTTTCAACTTATTTAAAAAACCTTGACTTTTTATCGTCACAATTAGTTGTTAGGTAGTTAAGTAAGCAAGGTATATAGACACAAAGCACTCTAAGTCAACTTTGTTCTACCAGAAGTTAAGCAAAAGGAGTCTTCTGAATTGAAAACTAAATAATATTGACCATTCACTGTTGATTTAATTTCCATAATACTAGCATTTGTTTCAGGAGATTGTTGCACACTAAATCAAGTATAAAAGTGAGCTTACTTTCTTCCACTAACACTTTCTCTGCTTTTTATTTTTCCTTGCTTCCGTTTTTTTATGAACTTTGTTTCCTATTTCAGTCAAGTTTCCAACTGTGGAACCCAAGGATTGAGATAACATTTTATTTTTGACACTCTGATAATAAATTTTAATGTCATTTTGTTAGAATGTATGGGCGCAAAGAGTCCTGTCAGGGGTTTGAGTCCTGGCTATTGCAATGAATACTTCCTGACAAAAAGAATTAAGTAAAAGTCACAAAAGCGTATTTTGGAATTATTAAGAGGAAGTAATAATAGCGTATTTTGGAATTGAAAAAACGTCATACCAGCGTATTTTCAAATTTGTCCAAAATGATAATAGCGTATTTTGGAACTTAGACTACAATATCATCTATTCTTTTTTTAGTTCCCCCAGTCGGATGTTTGCAAAGTTTTAAGTAAAGTTCGCGAGGCCTTTGGTTGTCTACAAGCCGAGTCCGTACTACAGTGCTTTGCCCAGAATGACACTTGTCTTCAAGGTGTAATGGATTTGAGAAATTTCAAAAGCATAATCTTTGAAATAACTAAATGTGGACTTAGTGAACATGAATGCGAAACGTGTGTAAAACATTTTCAAGTTTAAAGGAAAACAGTCATACATTTAATTGTATAATTCATATTTAACAACCTTTTTGATTTTTATCTGAACTTCTTATGTCTAGATTATGTCGTGCTTACGCTTGTCATGCTACTGCTCCAGGAACTGATTGGCAAACTTTACAGTTAATTAAATTAAAAACATATGTAAACCCCATAGTTTGGATGTTACATAATTAAAGTATATAATTAATGATATTTCTAACCATTGATTTTTTCAGGGCAATCGCTCAAACGGAGCTTCGAAAGCAAAACTTTGACAAAACATTACTAGCTCGTGTTGAATACACATTCAGATACCATGATCCATGTCGAACCGGAAAAGTTGATCGGGATACTTTGGGACAAACGCTAAAAGGAGCCAGACTTCCTTTGGATAAAGATCTATTGAATTATTTAGTAGCCAAGTAAGAGAACTATAGATTCATTTTTTTCAGTAGAATAAAGATAGAATGAAAGAAAGTAAGAAGCAATCGTACACTTACATTCCTAATACCAATTTCCATTTGTTTAGCTTTCCCACGGCTTGTGACGATACATGCTGTCGAGTCAATTATTGTGATCTTCTAAAATTCTTGAACTGGGAAGATAATCCAGCTTCGGTGGCCAAACCAGCCGCCATCCAATGTGTCATGAAATATATAGAACCAAAGAGCCCATTAAAAATATTTTGTGTCAACTACCGTGCATTTTTGGAAGATGTCTGTCCAAATTTCAAATGCGCTCTACCATCAGTCTGCTGTTGTTGCAATGAAAATCGTCCTTGTCCTCAACATCCATCACTTCAACAAGGTCAACAGGAAGGATTCTGTCCCCAGGAAGGTCAAGAGGGACAATCATACCCGGATTGTCAAGACTCCCAAGTCCCTATTCAAATAACTATTCAACCCTGTTGCATGAGTGAAATCCCCGCAAAGACCCATGCTTGCTCACAAAATGCTCTTACTTGCAATGACATTAATGATATAAACTGTCAACTTGAAGGACAAACCCAATTCGATTGTGCAATGCCATGATCACAACCATCCTGCTGTTCATAATAATTCTCCTTTTTTGTAAAAAAAATGCTATGTTACGATACATTATTTGCAAAAACATTGAAAAAGGAGCAAAAGATAAAAATGACCTATCAAGAATAAATCAAAATGGTATATTATTGAATAATACTAAAACGTATTACAATACCTAATAAACCTATGAACTAATTTAGTTGTGAACTGTGTACAACAACGAACGTTGTAAAATACTGAGAGGCATGTACACATAGTTAATACATTTGGTTTTCTGTTTTTAGGATATATATAAATTGCATTATATTATATAAATTTGTCGTCTGTATCACCATTTGATTGGAATATTTAACCAATACATTGAAACATCTAACTACTTTATTTGAATAGCTAACGTTAACAGGATGCTCTCAGTACAGTAAATTAAATTCAAGTGCATCAATTTGTAAGTGAAATAAATGGTATATATTATTCGGATATTTGAAGAAATTGCAAATTAATAACTATTTCTTAGATCTTTTCAGCCAGTTAATTTTCTTTACAAAACCTTCTCTTTCTTTCCGCCTGCACACAATTCTAGCAATAGGCTACTGCGTTAAACGGAGAAGCGAGGAAAAGTACAATTCTCAAACTTTAAGTCAAAAGCAGTTGTCTATCGTTTTTAATAGCATCGACTGTCGATGGAGAGTATATATTGTAATGTGTACGAAGTTCACGTTCATGGCCAATTTGGAAAGATTATTGACACTGCTGTTGTGCGACCCACTGTCATTTATGGTGGATTAATCTGTTTTTATATCAATCTTTCTAATTTAATATGCATGGTTATGAAAGCTACAAAAAGGCTTGTTAATCACGTTTTCTAAGCACCCACCGTTTCTTCTGGAATTCAATTTCCGATTATTATAAAAGTAATGATTGGGCAAGACATCAACGATACCTTTCGCCCTAGGATTTAGCATCAAATTAATAATTCAAAAGTGTACGGACTATATAGAGGAAAACTAAAGAATGAAGCTAAACTTTAATCTACTTCAATCAATTAAATTTTGTAACATGGTTCTCGGTACCTTTTTACGCCACTGCCTTAAATTGAAATGCGTTGGGGTGTTATTTATTTGTATACATGTAATATAAAAAGAACAGTTATTTAGTGAATAAGTAGGATGTATAAGCCTGTAAATTTAAAAGCAAGTTAAACTATAATCAATCTGTTATTTATGTAAATAGTACTTTAAGCATATAAATAAGCATAATATAACTAAAATTCAAGCAAGAAGGAACTTATATTACGTCATCGCAATTAGGTTTAATGCGAAAATTTAGCTAAAATGAATACAAAAACCTAAAAATTAACAAAAATTAATGCTAAAATATATTGTATGCATATGTAAATTCATTAAAATGCATACCACATTAGTTTTTCTGTTTTTTCAAGAATATTATTTTATCTCCTATTTGACAAATGTGTTATATCTGTATATAATGTGTATAAACATATATCTCTGGCATTTATAAACTACATATGTGCGCAAAATTGTATTACATATTCACCACGTAAAAAAACTTGTTTTATCATTTTTAACTACGGAGACAAGTTAAGTGAACTCCAAATTGAATTACTTGCCTCACTTCATGCACTTTTTGCTTATATCTTTAATTACTGTTACCGTATATACTGTTACAGAACCCCTGGGGTTGTATCGAAAGATCCTATACAACCCCCGGGGTTCTATAAAAAGTGGGGCTCTATAACAGGATATACGGTAGGTGTTCAGAACGAAGTTCTAATATACTTGCAATTTTTTTGTGGGTACGTGCACACATAAATATGCATAAATATTATAGACATTTAAAGTTTTTTTTTACATTTAAAGGAACTTTGTCATAAAGCGACAAAAGCTTTTTTGAAACCGTACGTGGTGAAACTAGTAAGTCACACGTAGTTTTAAAAACGTATTTTAAAACAACTATATATCTATATATAAGTATATTAAGATGACTTTTAATCTGAAGAGCAAAAACACACGTAAACCGTTTTGTAGAATTTGTGATGCAAAGCTATAAACACAAACATGACATACTTTAACTCGCACGTATTAAAAAGAATTTTTTATCAAATGATAATAAATTAAGTTCATACGTGTAGACTTTACTTGTCGTCCGTTTTTGTACAATTTTACAGAAATTGTTGTTCTAAAAAAAAAGTTTTCTTAATTTTGAACAATTTTGACTATAATTATATCGAAAGTTTTGCTCGCCATCATTTAAATTGATGTAAACGTAAACATGCATGCTAATTCTCAAGAATGCATGAGTTTATACAGTTCAAATTTGACCAATGTTATTTTTAATCCCTGTGGCTTCCAATGTATTCTATTTACTTTTTCATCTTTCACGAGTGTGGAAGGAGTTTGTAGTCTACAGGGGCTTACGGGAGTCGCAATGAGTGAAGTCCACATCACAGAGATGCATGTAGAGCTTGCAATGTATTTTCAGTGGGAACATGTAAATTAATTAATGTATGTGTATTGATAATTTTATTTCTATAGGTTCCTGCCATGGCAAATTGCGAAATTGTTGTATTCTCAGTCGACGTAAGAATATGTTTGTTATATAATTATGTTCTATGACTTGGGAACAAGTGTCTTTAATTCTTTAGATGTTGCATGGAAACAGCAAATTCAAACTCCACTCATAGTGGTTTATAGATAATGACGCAGTTCAAAAGAACTGTAATAATTGCTAATGTAAACTAATATATATAAAGGCGATATACATAGGAGAAGATCAGCTTGGAAGACGTCTTAAGGAACATCCGCTCAAAACTGCAAGCAACAATATGGTTGCGGTTCTAAATGAGATTTGTCGCGCTTGGACCACACAAAATAAAATTAGAGAGGAAATTTATAAAGAAATTGTGCCAAATGCAATACAGTTTGAGACGTCCATAGAATTACTCATAGTGCGGATCAAATTGGATTTACTGACTAAGATACTGGCTATAGAATTTTTGGAAACTGATTCATCTGTACTTTCAAACGGAACAACCTGGAATGATACCGGGTGTCACCATTGTCCGTCCCGGTTTGTTCTTTGGATTAAACGTATCTGCCAGTAAAGTTTGCCTGTTCAGGTTTTTTAATCCATCGAACTTCAAGAAAAACAGACACGTTATTGGCACGTCTACCCACGTATACGGTACATTCAGATTTACACACAGAACTAAAAATTTCACTAAAGTTATATAAATATAAATATTATGCCTACTACGTCTTCAGTTTTTGCAAACATTTCAAGTACTGAAATTTTCCGTCATTCTTTTGTGAACCAATTTACAAGAGCTTTCTGAATCTGTTCATTTGAGTACCAATTTTTGTTGTTGTTGGCAAATCTAAAAAGGTTAGAGCATATGTCTACTACTTCACACAAATCCTTGTGTTCCTTTATTGGGCTTTCAAGCATTTTACTTGCGTGGGCCATTTGGTTTCTGACCAATTCGTTGACATAACAAACCACAAAAAACCCACGTTTATTCAGTAAATTCCAAATTTTTTTGTTAGTGCAGCTGTCCATCTGGAGATCTTCCCTCGGTTAAATCTTTAGTGAGTATATTTTATTACAAAGGAAGTGCTTAATCGTAATTGTGAAAACAAAGTGGAAAGATTGTCATTCTATGATAGGGCAAATTCTCGTAAAAATATTTGAGCGAGCGAGATTTAAATTTGATTTAAATTATTGAAGCAGGTCATGTTTTCAGTCGCGCTATAATTCGTGTAGATATATTAATGTTTATTTTGTATGAATATATGCTGTGCCTAATGTCAAATGAAAGATTGATGGATTGATTTTGTATGAATATATGCTGTGCCTAATGTCAAATGAAAGATTGATGGATTGATTTTGTATGAATATATAGCTCAGGTCCGGTATTTAATGTAATTTCTTGTAATTTTTTGAGCTTCGTAAGTTGATAACAATTATTTTGGCCTCAGTGACCTCGAAAGGTCAACATGTGGTGACAATTCTAAAAATTATCGGGTGTAGTCACTATCACTAATAAACCATGAATTTATATGCATTACATAAGAAATCTGTAATTAAAGTATTAATGTGACCTTTCATGACCTCCACGAACCGTCGGTACCACAAAGTCCAAAAATTACATTAGGACAATGTTTCTGTGACCTTGGACATTTTCTCTACCAACTTTCAATCAATTCCATGAAAAAGTAAAAAAAAAAAATTTCAAAATCTTCGTTTCAAATTTCTATTTTTTTTAAAATATTTATAAAATCGACGTCTACTATCCCTAAAACACAACTATTACCATCATTATAATTAATCAATTAATTAATTTTTCTCATGTCCAAACGAGAATTGCACAACCCCGCGGGATTCTCAACTTGCTCGTGAGCTCATGCCTGGTCATAACGATTTTTGTCATCATAGCAGTGGCAACCACTGTCGGATTTTTAATAATTGAGCCTCCCAAGGACAGATTTAGGAATCCTTGCCCATTTCAAAAACATTGAGTGGGAGGAGCTATGAAGGAGAGAGAAAGGCTCAATTATTTTTAATCCGACAAGACCCCTTCCAGGGGTTAAAAAATGAATTTTTGTAACTGGGAATTTTTGATGTTGGGCTTGGGATTTCAATATCCAGATTCGTATTTGATTTCCAATCAAATCGTATTGCGATTCTTAACAATTAATTGCATTATCCAGTCGTAACCCCAATCGCAATTCCAGGCCGAATTCTCACACTTTAAACGCACCTTAAAGCAATTCGCTTTCTGCTTATTATATAGATAGATACTCCGAGAATTCATTTTGTCAACTTTTTTAAATGTAATTCAACTTTTTTTATTTTTTAATAACAATCAAATAGAAGTATTACATTCTGATAAAATTTGTCCATGAAAGGAATTAATGAAAAATTTGAAATGATCGAAACAATAATAATGATTATGAAGTACTGTGAAGGACAAATAATGGGCATAATAATAATATTTCTCAACTCGACTAAATACAATATACTGTTGTGATGTCGAATCGAATTTTAAAATCATATATAAATAATCATAACTATAAAGATAATGAAAAGGCTTCAACGCTTGGATTTAGTTAAAGAAGTATGGGCTTTTCCAGTTAACACAACATACGGTGATTGAGTGTCCCTCTGTCTCTGTTGAAGTAATTCTAAGGTTCCCAGAGGTGTGTCCGTTGAATTCATGTGTTGCATAAGCTACATAGAAATGAGAGAAAATCATAGGATTACACTAATTTGAAAATGATATTGTGCTACAATTAAAATAGGTATACACTGAACTTCATTTGAGTAATTGTTTTTTAAAAGTTAAATTTAGGTTCGCACCTTGTCTTGTTCCGTTTTACGTCGTTTCTTGTCGACTTTATTTTTCCCTGAACCTTTTCCATGAAATTTATGAGACAATAGACGAAAGGCTTCTTTTGATGATATCGGTTTCCCATCTTCATCCACATAGTCAAGTTTGACATCCGGCTTGTAGTGATCCTTCTCTTTAAAATCGACTGTAGGTCCAGAATACATATCTCTCTTTGCTGAACGTTCATCGTCATAATTCTTATCTTCAATGGAATAATTTAGAGCTTGCAAATCTTTCAAATTTGGAGTAGCTGCTCCACGTTTTAGTTTTTCTTGTTCTAAGTAACCTTTCTTCATGGCTAACTTCAAGGCTCCACCTAAACCCGTCCCAACACTAGGTTCTTGCTCCAAAATTGGAGCTTCTTCTACCTCTGGGGCTCTTGTCACATCAACAGGCGTCTCATCTACAAATTAATAATAAAAAATAAAATTTTAATCAACCTTAGTGTTATGACTAAACATTCAAATTATAGAGTTCCAATATTTCATGTTCAAATAATTACCTATTTCAACTTCATTCCATCTACCACGCTCTTCCTCTTTCTCTTTCACAGCCATTGCCTTCTTCTCCTCCGTCTCAAAATCCTAAGAAAAACAAACAAGAAAATAAATAAATTTCATTTTCATCTTTGAGTGACCATAATTTATTTTTTATTTATTCAATAATGTTGTATTGCATTTATTGTACTCACCATTTCTTCATCGCCATAAATATCCACGCCTTCCACAGTAGGAATATCACCCAAAGTTCTGCAAAATTCTGCTGTGGCATGCAATACAATTGACCCAGATGCTTCCCTGTTAGGAATCTCATCCTCGATTCCAAGTGTGTCCACCATCTAAGGAAACAACAAATGATAATTTTTATAACGTGAAGCAAGAATTATTTTCACAAAGACAGAATAGGACGAATGCATAATATATATTTACAAAATACTTACATGTTTCATAGGGGGTTTAACAACAGCCTTCTGCTTCAACTTTCGAACCTTGTTGAGTGCCATTTGAAAATCACGATCCGCTTCATCCTCAATTTTGACACTCCAAATATCATCCATGGAAGGTGCTAAAAAGTAATCAAAATTCGGGTTAATTCAAAACGCAAATAAAAAAACCAATAAACAACAAGTAAATATATATATTTAACAATTTACTTAACGAATACGATATAAATCAAACAAAATAATTTTACCAGGAGGTAAGTCGTCAATTTCAAGGTCAATTTCCATATCCATGGGCTCATTTTTCAAGACGTCATTCGATAACGAAGAGGATCCTCTAGTTTTTGCTTCCGTGTCATGTTTACTACTTCTTGAACCTCTATCTCGATGGCGGTCTGAATGCCTACCAGAAGACGATGAGGCTGCAGCAGCATCACTATCCATTTTCAACAAATCGTCAGCTCGAAGTTTTTGCACTCTCCGGACCTTTTTAACCTGTAAAGGATATTCAAATAAATTAATGTACATGTTAATAAATTGTGTGAATAGTATGGAAATGGAAATGAAAGATATGATAAGTCAAAATAGTAATTTACCCTTTTCGTTGTTTTCTTGAAAGAAACCATTTCATCGGGAGTGAAATAATCCGACATGACTTTCAAATTTTGAGCTTCTACACTTTCTAGAATTTTATTAGTTTTCTGCATCTTTTCACGTATCATCGCTTTTCTTACTTGCTCAGACAGATCATCCCCTAAAAGAATATACAAAAGATGAATTAAATCCGAGTAGAATAGAAGAGTTTTCTTTATTATTATTTTTTTTTTTAATACCAGTATAAAGTAATAAATTATTTTATTTTAACTTACCAATAACAAAACTTTTAGTGGCAACCCCTTTATTAATTTCTTCATCGTACTTGGAGAGTACACCCTTTTCTACCAAATTCCCTTGGTAATCAAATTCAATTTCCTCATAGGCATTGTAACCGTGAAGCTCCGGTCTCAATCGTCTGGTTTCTATATTCTACAAAACAAAGACATTTCATATATGTAAAACGTCAAGAAAGCCGTATACAATGGTGGGCACTTTTTTCCGCTGGATATTTTTAACCAAATTTCAAAGGGTCCCACCAGTTAGGTTATGCGAGACCAGCCATAATGGCTCAAAATCGGGTAAAGAAATTGGGGTAAGACAAAGTGTAGGTAAGTAATAACGACATTCGTGTACAGTTATAGGTATAAACTTGAAAGGGTGCCTGCCCAATGTCAAATAAAAGTTACAATAATATGGCAAATATGGTATGTATAAATAATTTGAATTCGTTTTTTAATTTACCTTTTCGAATTTTTCATCGTCAATCATATTGACGTTCACAAGAGTATCATCATCATTATCTAAAACGCCCTTGTCTTTTAAAGTTAAAATGACTGTCCCACCGGTATCTATACGTTCCTGCAAAAATCAAAATCCAGAATAAAAAATAAAAAATCTATGAATACAAAATCGTACATACGATACATGTGACATCTTAACATGTAATGTAAGAATTGAATGTTACCTGAGAATGCAAAACTTTCATTCCTCTTAGGTCTTTTCCAGTGTAGGCATTGTTCTTCTTCTTTTGGAAGTCTTGAGCCACCAAATCTCCAGTGCCAAATTCATCATCCAAATCTGCTAAAGCCTTTGCCTAAAAATTGTATTTCCACAGCATTTAAAACCTTTTACACCTAATAAAGAGTATTTAGTTGTAAATGTTGTAATTTCAAATAGAAAATAGTGTTCTGTTATAATCATAAAAAATAAATAATAAATATGTAAGTAATTACCCTTTTTTCTGCAAGTGCTTTCTGATCTGAAACTTTCTTTTGCTTCTCAATCCATTTAGCAGCATCATCAAGTTCATCATCGTCAGAGTCAGCCAGGCGTTTAGCTCCAAGTAATCTTTCTTCTAATCGTCGCTTTTCACGAACAGCTTTGATTTTCTCTCGAATTTTGTCCGCCTGTATTTTTTCTCCGAGATTTTCTATTAGCAAAAAAAATCAAACCAAAAGTGGTAAATTTATTATTACTTTTACATTCTTTAATAATTAAACTTAAGTACTTCTATTTAGGTAGTAATGTATGATGCAAATTTTCTATACCTGCTGGAGCATGAACAAATTCCTGTTTATTTTCTTTCCAATACGTCTCATTCTCTGCTTCTCTTTCTGCTCGAATTCTTTGAATAGTTGCTTCATCAAACTCATTCCCATCTTGATCCACTTCATCTTCTATAGGTTTCCTAGTGGGAAGGGTTACGGGAGGTGCGGAAGTGGTTTGAAGAGGTTTCAAACCAAGTTTTATACGAAGTTTATTGGTTTCATCAATGGAAAGAGATGCATCTCCACCACCACCAGATTTTCTGGGAGGAGAAGGTGATTTTGACTTTGTCAAATAATTGGATGATGATGAGCCACCCGATCTATCACGTGTTTCAACTGGAGAGTTTAGACTTCTCACATCCTCATAAGCATCATACTTTGCTGATTTTGCAATAGGAACATCGGAATCTGTACAGAAACATAGCAGAAAAAATAACTTCATAAGTTAAAAATTTAAATTCAAAACGAGTCCGTTCATATAATCTTTCTATATATATAAATGCCCAATTCAAAACTTAACTCGTAGCAAAATTATAATATCTTAAAAATATCGTTTTGCTCTTCTATAAATATTATTCATGAATCATCACAAAACAATAACAATAACCTTCTTTGTATGAAATACTAAACTCAATACTTAAAATATACATAGTTTTACAAATTAAATTATCGCTTCATCGACAATTTGGCTAATTCTTACCTCATAGTGATCGATTAACATTGCAAACCACATTTAATAATTGCTCTGTTAATCGTAACATTGAATTGATACTAATCCATGTATCCATCCTTCAACTGCAACAAAAATAACAAAATTGATATAATACAAACCCGAATATTTTTTGAACTAACTAATATTGTACTTACCATTTTTTTGTTTTACTATACAGTATCTACCAAAATATTTTATCCTACATGCAGAGAGATGCTCATCTAAGTTAAGTAACAAGAATAAGTAGTACTTATTAAGTACATCATGGTACATAATAGTGAATATAAATATGAATTTAAAAAAATGCGTGACGATTCATGACTCGACCTTTTTAGCGATATTCATTAGATATTCATAGCAAATTCACAAAAAAAATATAAAAATATTTTACCTTCAGAATGTGAATGTTTCCTCTTCTCCTTTGGTTTCTTGTGAGATTTATCCTTTTTTGTCTCTTTGGTATGTCCCGGTGAGGTCAACAATGTTGGACTTCTTGACTTGTGTTTACTTTTCTTTGATTTCCGGTCTAATTTTTCTGGATCCCTTTCCCGATCCTTATCCTTTCGTTTTTTCGATGAACCCATTGTAATTAAATATCAATTGAGTGAATGACTCCTCCAAAGATTTAATTACAGTTTTTTTAATTAATTAAAACTAAAACATTAAAATGAGAAAGCGAAATGAAAGCCTCTCTGCCTCTGAATCTCAGCTTCTCAGCCTCCAACGATCCTCACAATTAAATTTCAAGTTTCGAGGGCTCGTCTGTAGTTTTGTGTGGGAAACGTAAAATCAGTCTACGTCTTCCAGACCGGAATTTCTCCAGAATGTGTCAAGTTGTATAAAAATAAGCCCGAATTCATGTTCCAGGGCCACGGACGTTTCTCCATACTCCCGGAGTAAGTAAGTATATCATATAGTATCATTATTTCTCTATTGGATAGGAAGAAGGTTTTTTCGGACGTCATTTTTCGGTTCGGGTCATGCGTGCAGGGCATTTGCCTGCTCACTAAACATCAAAAGTGTGTGTAGAATCCAACAATTTTCTGGAATCTGGTTCTTCTTCTGAACTTATTTACTGGAGAAACAGAGTCTCTTCTGTATCTCCTCTCTCTCTCTCTCACACACACACAACGTAATCGTTGTCACATCTCTTGAGTTCTCCGAGTGTTCTATATATTCTAACAGTTCGTGCTTAGAATTTTGGTTTTTTTTCTTTTGTATATAGTTCACCAACAAAAACAACAGCTGGAATACAATGAAATAATTTAAGTGTGTATTTATTTTTTTATTTTTGTTGTTCAAGAATCCATATGAAGAATCCTTTCGGTCAAGAAGAGCTCGACAACCAGTCAAAACAAGGAGAAATACAAAAGTTACAATCACAAATGTAAATCAAGATTTTATATATTTCTGAATATTTTGTCACAAACATATTGTTTTTTATCTCTCACATCGCAATATTCATTGATTCAATATTGTATTGACCACAATATTTTTGTTGGGCTTCCTACACATAATTTGTTGTATAACCGCATCTTTTTTTTTTACTTTCTTGTATACATATTTATACTGTTTTCGTTTGTGTAATTGGACTATTGAATGTGTTCCTGTCAGCTGTATTGTGGAATTGGGATTCTATATTAGCTTTTTCTTTTCGTCTTTCTTTCTCATTTCTAATTAATATTTGGGAAAAGCCGTAAGTGAGTTAGTAAGTGAGTATTGTCAAAGTGTCTAAATTCTGTCAACTCCTATCTTTATGCATGCAACAATTCAACTACTGATGTGATAATCTGTGTTTTTCTCACTAATTTAAATATTATTTTCTCTCACGCTTTGATGCATGCCAAGTAAAGTTTCAAAAAAGAACGTGTGGGCTTTAATTTCACTTGTGACAATGTGGGACTTAATATTCTGCACTTTGTATTTTATATTTTTAATTGCACTAATGGTAGCTGCTATCTGCTACAACAAATATTTATTTGAGAATGAAATCTTAGAGGAATATGGTGAGTTGTGTGTTGACTAGTAGGGTTCATAAATTGTATACTTTTCCGTCTTGTTATATACAATATGTAATATGTTTGATAGCATGTATAATACATTATGTTGAACAACTTTGTCAAAGTTGTGAGTATGGGGGGATTTCAATCTTGCCGTTTCAAAAGTTTATTCTTTTATTAGTAATAATAAAACATACATATTGGTTTTTTTGTGTACCGTGTTTAGATATGGAACACTTGGGCTTGAGGAACTCTTGAAACTGAATCGAATAGAAAAAGTTTTAGATCGACGACTAAGACGTCATTCAATTCAAAGCTGAGCAATTTCCGAAGAGTGTGACGTGATTACGAAATCATGTCGAATGAATTATGGTATCTAATTTTTCTCAGCATTTTAGGATATTTCCTAACGTGCCGACTGATCTCAAAAATGCGAGATGTTTTCGTCAGAGCAAATCTGTTTGGTATCGATTTGTGTAAATCGACAGGAGCCGAAGTGTAAGTTTCTCTTATTCATATCTCTTTTTTATACATGTGTTATCATAATATTCATTTCATTCCGTTTTACTTTCTGTGTCTCAAAATTGCACTATTATTTTTGTGTTCGTCAACTTGATTGCATGTATGGAGGAGAGAGTTGTAAAGGAAATTATTGTATTAGTATTGTTACATTTATGATTTACTTAATGAATGTATTCACACTATTTTAGTAATGAGAATGGTCAACATACTGGTCCCAAAATGTGCGTTTCTGTATACTTTTATTATTATTATTTTTTTTTTTTTAAATTGCATGTTGTATATCTAGTCAATTACTGTCATTTTTTAAAGCATTATTTGTTTGTTGTACATTTAAAATTTTGACGAGTGAGTGGGAGTTGGAGGAATTAGTTTATTTTAATTGAAAACAAATGTCATTTTATGAAAATAGACCCGAAGCTGTGGGGATGCTCTGTGGATGTGTGTACTTGATATGTATGTTTATGTTTATTCCGGGACGATTCGGACAAGACTATATTGTGAACAAAGACAGTTTCCCCCATCAAGAAGTGGGTTTTCATTATTTTGTGTACCTGTCAGTGTCAGATGAATTATTTAGTTTCGTATGAATTGTAATTTCATTCATTTGAAACCAAAGTAGGAAAGACGATTTGATTTTTCCCATGTTATTATTTGTCCATTTTAGTTAGTAGAATACATCACAGCTCTTTTGGCTGTGACATGTATTTTATTACTGGGATTCGCTGATGATGTGTTGGATGTCCCATGGAGAGTAAAACTTATACTGCCAGCAATCGCTGCCCTTCCTATCCTGTTTGTATACTATGCCACATATGATATCACATTTGTTGTCGTCCCAAAACCCTTCAGATCTTTCCTTGGACAATCAGTGGATTTAGGTGAACATCTTTCAAAACTCCATAAACTTGAAATTTTAATAATGGGTATTATATCAGAACAAGAAATCATGAGAATGTTTTTTTTATACTGTGTCCTTGTTGATTTGTAGGGTATTTTTACTACTTGTACATGGGACTTTTTGTTGTGTTCTCCACGAATGCGATCAATATACTCGCAGGGATCAACGGGCTAGAGTGTGGCCAGTCTTTTGTTATTGCAGCTTCAGTTTTGGCATACAATTGCCTCGAATTATACATGGGAGAGACGATGTCCCATGCTCACATTTTCTCAATTCACATGCTCCTTCCATTCTTGACGACTTCTGCCGCCCTTTTGCGCTTCAATTGGTAAAGTTTTACTTTTTAAAACCTTTTTTGTGTAGGAGTTGTTTTTACGATTCACTATTTACGACTAGTAAATTAACTCTTCAACTCTTGGACTAAATTACTCGACTTTACTGTACCATTCTCTATCGAACTATTTAGTGTGGATAACCTACCGACTTTGTTAAATAATGAACTATAAATTATACAAGTTTATATATACACAATCCCTATTCGGAATCATCGTTAGGCTAATCCTTTAATACAATTTTAGATAGACTAGACATGTAGTTTTAGTCCAATCTCTGAATTCAATTTCCATACTCAGACTCTCGTTATTCTAATTGATAGAGAGGAGGGAGTGAGAAGAAATATAGGAAAATGGAAAATTCTACTTGAATTCAAGAATTGAGAAACCGACAGCTAAATATCAATAACGATAAATCTTGCCGTTCTCAGTCAACATTAATCAAACTGAATGTTTTCGATTAGACTACTTTCCGATTTCGTTTTTTTTTGCTTTCTCTTTCTTTCTCCATCCTTTCAGTACAAGCATCTAAATGTATCTAGAAATCTCTACCCTTTTTATACTTTTCAACTCTTCCAATATATCTACACAATACTACAAATGTATAGATGTGTATCAGAATCACGTCTTGTTTAGTCATAATAAAGGGTGTATAAACCGGATAAACGTAAAAACTGCGTTTGATTCTCCAATATTCCATGTACAGTTAGCCTGTAGAACGGAGTCTGTACATTTGTTTTTATAGTGTATACATATGCATCTTTATAATCGCAATGTGTTAATTATGAGCAGACGCTCTGGACTCTCTCACCTGACTGCAAAAGCTAGTGCGTGATATCAACTACTTAAGGAAGTAGAACACAAATGGTAGTTGAACGTTGGACATGATATATACTTATCTATTTCTGTAATTTGTATTTATGGATGTAGAATTAGAATGATTCGATTCTAGACAAATGGAATGTATATTATGTTGATTGTATTATATTATATACATACGCATTGATTATGCATACTTTTGTAATACATTACATTTTAATACTACAAGTGACTATATGTGAAATATAAATATATAATTTATAGGTACCCCGCACAAGTGTTCGTAGGTGATACGTACTGCTATTTCTCGGGAATGCTTTTTGCAACTGTTGGCATTCTAGGCCACTTTAGCAAAACGCTTTTGCTATTTTTCGCACCCCAGGTATGTTAATTAGTTACAGAGTTATGTAAATTAGTAAACGTATTCATAGATTAGTAACATACTTGTATTCAATTTAATTATTTGTAAATTAGACATTTTTAATCCATACTTAGTAAGTACCACTTACATGGTTAGTAATATTATTTATAGGTATAGCATTAGACAGAATAGAAAACATATATATATATGTTTGTATTCTTTTTAAAAGACTCCTTTTATTTCATTTCAATATTGTTTTTTAGTAAGTTCAGATGTGGACATAAGATAAGCTAGTGTTTTAATTTAAGCCATGTACACAAAATGCTTGATATTTTTTCAGTATATACCATTGCTTTATTTCAACTACGAAAGAATTTGATACATTTGTTAAGTATTTACACTATTCACAGCATAAAAAGAGGGGGGGAAAGGAACTTTCTCTTCTAAAGAGGTTTTTTTTACAATTTTTATGTACATTTTATGAGATCTCCGGGACCTACAATATTCTTCTCGTAAAAAGTGAAAAGCATGTTCAGGGAAAGATGCTTCACTTCATTTTGAGTGAGAAAGAGAGCGAGTGGAGATAGGATAAGGAATACGGATGAAGTGAAAACTAGGAAGTAAGTAATCAATTTTGTCTTTTTACTAGGTGATAAACTTCGTGTATTCTGTTCCTCAAATCTTCCGTTTCGTACCTTGTCCACGACATAGGCTACCAAGGTAAATGGAAATACTTCTTTTAACATTTTTCATTCATGTCTGCATTTTGTATACGCTTGCTTATTTTAAATATCTTTTATTCAATCATCATTACAATTTACGGTAAATCCTTGTCCGTCCATTTACTCGCAAAGCCTAATTCATTAGATTTCTCAAATGGAAATTAATAAATGAAAAATGTGCACATATTTAATTTTCTGTAATGTCGTACTTTTTATGTAGTTTGGCATATTATTATGTTTGTGTAAACTCTTGAAAATGTTTAAAGTTTGGCAGAAAATACAATATAAATATAGAAAAACTACCGACAGTAGACTATTTTCAACTTTTCAAACCGTGTCGTATATTTCTTGCTGTTCTTTTGGAGTAAGGAGTACTTAAGGAGTATAGTAGACTGTCCGTCCTTTTCAAGCATGAAATAAGTACAAAATTTATGCCGTGGAAAGAAAGTGAGAGAGAGAGTTTTGAATTGTGCATTCAGAAAGTGTAGTTTATTTGTAGTTTGTATGAGTGCGCGTATGATTGTGTTGTGATTTTTAAGCAGCTGGCAGTCGTATTGTTAATTTACTTCTCCAGTTCCACAGTTATGTGTTTTGTTTCTCCTTCTCACCTTTTCTTTTTATTTTCACACTCTTTGCTTTTCGTTGCCTTTGGATAGTTTTGAAATTTGGAATTGAGGGCAACTCGGTTGTTCGATAGAATGGTGAAGAAAGTGGAACCATGTGTGTGTAGCTCGCTCGCTCGCTCGTGTTTCATTATTTATTTAAACTCTTTTTACACTTCCACTCATGTACATGTAACAAAATAAGAGAACATGTCGCTCTTAAAGTAACTTTTTTCGTGAAAATGTGAGGGCTATCCATGGTTTCATATGCGTATACGCATACATGCCTTTGCTCGTACGTATACCGGTATTGTTATGCTTTGAATTGTAGGCTTGGAAGTTGCAATTTTTGTTCCTAGCTTAGCTCATGGAGCTTACAAGTAATTTTGTGGTCAGAGTAAGGATAAATGATTGCAGTCTTTGCATTTGATTGCTTTTCAGGTACAATAAAGTGACCGACAAGATCGAAATGAGTACAGTAAGGTTCAAGCAACGGGATTTGGGATTCTTGGGCCGCGTCTCAATTGGATTTCTAGAACGGTGTGGACTTCTCTCAGTGCATCGAAATCTAGGAGAGAATCGAGAGTACATTGAATGTAATAATTTCACACTAGTTAATCTAATCTTGAAATTTTGGGGTCCGATGCATGAAAGAAGTACGACTCTCGTCATTCTACTCATTCAAGTAAGACATTAATCATGTAAATGTTATCATATTGGAGCTATATTTGTACAAAAATATTATTATTGATTAATTAAGTTGTACTAATTGCTTTTTTCTATTTCATTATATAGGTCTTATGCAGTTGTATCGCGTTCACTATCCGTTACCCCTTGGCTAGAGTATTTTACGACGTCTAATGAATTCGAATTCCTAAAAACGTAATTCGATAATTGATATATATATAGGTATATATTCCAAGTAATGCTGAATAATTTATTATTTTCATATGCATCATAAATTATAAGCCTACACGATTTGTTATAGTTGTATTTTAGTATGTAATATGTATGTACACGTATTTACTTGGATGAATTATTTTCCTACATGGATATTTTTATTTGACAAGGTAGTTAGCATTAGATTCTCGAGGTGTTGTATCAAGAAAGGCTTTTCTAATTTTAAAATTATGGAAGGATTTTTTTTCGATTTGTAATTATCATTATTTATGTTAGTCAACCACCAAAATATGTACATCATAGATCCTAATGGGTGACCAAAACTGTAAATCTAAATTCGTCTTCTATCATAAGATTTATCACTCGTACGCACACTGTTTCCAAATTCGATTTCCGCGGCCATGACCTATATAACCCGAATTTTTTCATGATTTATTTTTCAATATT
>JAIUND010002795.1:0-19754 GCA_034699125.1 Gisinianus flammeolus | reverse complement strand
CATGTTCTGTTGTCCATAAATATGCAAAAAAGTGTTTTACGTAAATTGTCCCTATTCTGGCGGAGTCACTCATTTATCATAGTTTTATTGCTATAATCCATGAGTTTTTTTTTTTGGCGGAGCCAGTCGCCCAGGCGAAAACTGTCATGTAAATTCCTGGCCTCACAAGTGTTTTACGACTTTCGACTGTAGACTTCTGACAACAAAGCATCTTCATTCTCTCATTCTCATTCTCACAATCAGTATCCGTCTCCATTTCAATTCTGTCTTCTACGTTTTTTTTTTTGACTGTTTTACGACAACAGTAGCTCGTCCTTTATCATGGACTCAATAATCCATCCACTCTGTTCACAAACTGAGTAAACATGAATATTTACAATCGTGTGAACAGTCAAGTAGTTGACAGTTCCTATAGGTAGTTTAGTTGGGCTCTCTCTCTCTTTTTTTGTCTGTATACGAGCACGAATACTCTAAACTAAATACATACACATAAATGAAGTAAACCGTGAGTTTGAGCGTACTAAACTAATATTTAAATTTTGTATACATTTTATGTACACTGGTCGGATTTCATTTGATATACGATACGATACTTGATTGATGAACAAATATAAATATAAATAGCGGCTGACTGACGTCGTCGTCGGCTTCTTGATTTTACAACTTGTCTTATGGGTTAATCTCTTTATTTTAATGTACAACCCGGAGCCCATTCAAATTGACAATGACAAGTCCGCTTAAAATAGCTGGAATTTTGAAATTTGACATTTGACGGTTGACATTTGAATTATGGATAAAATAGAACGGTACACATTTTTGATAATAAGATACAATGAAAAAATTTGATCACGTAGTTAATTCCTCGTACCGAGTAGCGTCGACAGTTTTCTATCTCTATCGTGACGGTCTGTCCATTTAATATATTTACCAATATAAGGAGTCCTTCATTTTAAGATGTTAATTTTAAGGCTATTAATACTATATAATTTTAAGGGATTCTCTCTAATTGTCTGTTGAACATAAATTTAAATTGGATCAACTTGCTTTCGGTGTGGACACATGTCCCATAAAATGTAACGTTGACAACTTGTTTATTGTTATTGTTAGTCGGACGAATTACGAATTACTGATAGACTCCAGTTTGTAGCTCGCCTCCAAGCTACAAACTATCTGTACTTGATGACAAGGCTTTTTGTTTTCAAAACTCTAAATTTTTATTGTAACCAATTCGCTATACAACTATACATGCGGGGAAAATACAGCTACAGCTACATACATAGCAGGAACTGTACACAAACACAAGTACGATACAGGACATATAATATAATAGTGACAACGTGATAATCATAGTATTCATAGTCATATAGTTTTGGTTCAATACAATGTAAATGTATAATGTATGTACAATAGTACAATGGCATGGCACAGTTGTGAGAAGTAACAAACTTTGTGGGGACTTTTGTGATGGAGTTATGAGAGAGAGAGAGAATAATAATAAGAATCGGCGGCATCTCCTGAGGCACTTTATGACAACTCATTACAATCTTCCCCTCCTCACACCCTCTCTCCCAATTCCTTGTTGTTGATCACTTCATTCCCATTTTCCCCCTTCCCCCCACATTTACAACATTTACAATTTACAACAAGTCAGTGCGGAAACAATCCGAAATGAACCCTTTTCCCTTCCCTACATATTTTTATGTAGGGAAAGGTACTTACCAAAAATATTCACTTGATAGCTTCATATAATAATAGACTTTCCAGTTGACAGTTGAAAGTTGTGGTTTCTATTTTCTATTATTTGTATTATTCTGTATCTGCATTCGTAAACGAAGAGGGAATGCGGACTAAAGTTTTACGCAATTGCAATAGAAATATAAATAACATAACAAATGACTGCAACTCACAAGATTTATGAGAGAGCGTATAGAAAAAGTGCATGGACAAAGTTTTATTTCATTCATTTCGCATGAATCCTGACGATGAATACAAATTACAAATATTGTCGACGAGTTTTACCAAGGAATCCTCTCAAGACAAAGACAATTTCAATTTCAATATCATCTCAAGAACAAAGCAATGAAAATAAATATATGGAATATCAAAAGTTGAGAGTTGTGGAAGAAAGGAGAAAGTTGAAATTGTTTTACAACTATGGATTTTATATTCCCCGTTTCAAGTCTGCATGTTTTCTGTCGCTAAGCCGGGAGAAGACAAAGTTAGAAGTGTCAATATACAATGGAAAGAAACTGTCTACAAGTCTACAGTAGTCTACACCTACACGCTTCTACAGACTCTGCACATCATTGCATAAGCGATGAAGATACGACAGACAAAGTTGTATGGACATATCAGTAGAATTTTGGTTTTGGTTAGGTTTTGTCTCCTGCGCGTCAATTGGGATATCCAGAATATCAATATCCAAACATGAACCGCTTTCATGCCTCGAGGATTTTGGATTTTTGGGTGACTTGACTCGACTTTGGCTTCTAGATTCTAGATACACTACTTGAGTAGTGTTGAGTGTGGTTTTTGTCTGTCTGTGGTTTTGTCTGTAAGTAAGGGGAGAATCCAAGTAGCATTTGTCATGTAATATCAGTATAGAACAAGTTTAAGAGGAAAGAGGATCGGAACAACCAACGGAGAGAAGGAGAAAGGCAAAAGAGAGAGAGAGAGAGAGCCGTACCAACGATGATGATAACTATAATCTCTATCAATAACTTGGAAAAGATCCCAGAGGGAATGTCAATCTTCCTTCTCAAAGACAAATAGCTCTCTCTCCCTTTCTTTCTCTCTCCCCTTCTCTCTCTCTCTCTTGTCGAGATTTTATTTCATCTCCACCATTTTTTACCTTCCACCTTCCTTTTCCCACTAGCTCTTGGCTAGTCAATTTCAATTCTCACCTTTGATTCTGTTATGTAAACGCAATCACATTTTTTCTCCTTGGGTACTTCAAAAGTTTGAAGTGACATAAACCATGCCATAAACCAACACGGGAAACTTTGTTCAAACTCCAAACTCCAAACGTCAAAATAAAATTCAATATGAGCCACACAGTGACGTGACGTGGTCTGCATCACATGAAAACCTGGACCATAAAATGAAATCATCATTATGATGATGATGAAACTTTCCAGGGAATCTTTAAGTGTTTCACTGGGGATTTGTATAGTTGAGTTTTTGAGGTTGTCAAAACAGTGGTGTATTAATGAGTAGGATAATTTTTCCCGACTCCGGAACCAAAAAACATGAATGATAAATGTTGAGTTGACTAAAAGTGTCAGTTGGGAACATTACGAGGGAGTCGTTATGTAAATATGAGTCTTGTTGGCACTCTTTTATTATGCAAAGTGAGAGATTTCTATTTACACTGGAAGAGAATCCATATATTCACATAGGGATTCCATGTATGATACCTACTGTCTACTGTCTACTGTACGTACTTTGGATATGCTCTCAGTAATTCAGTCAATTCAGTGGAAGCAGGAGAGCTGGTGAGGAATTTTGGGGAGAGAGAAAGAGAGAAAGAGAGAAAGAGAGACAGAGAGAGAGAGAGAGAGAGAGACGGGGATTAAACGAAGCGGAAGGGTAGTTTGTAGTTTGTATAGTGTGGTAACTTAATCATGGCTTGCTTGGCAATCGAGTCTCGAGTCATCGATGAATAACCAATTAGGCATGTAGTTCAGTCGACAGCCGGAAATGATGAAACGGTATATCGTAGATGCACAAGAGAAACTAGAGAAAGAAAGAAAGAAAGAAAGAGGAAGGAAAATACATATATATATTTTTTTTTTTTTTGCTTTCGCCCTTCCTTTTGCCGAGCGTGTCATAATAAAGATGATGAATACTTGAGATGGTCTTTTCCTTTCGCGGGGTGCATAATATCATCATTCCCTTCCCATATATACGTATACCTATACGTATATGTATAGAGATTCACAAACAAATGACCGACAACGACAACCAAGCCAAAAACTCACCCTATTTAAGTCCTCCGTCGTTCATACATGTGTGTAAATGCGGAATTTGGAATGCTATGCAATGAAATCTCTCTCGTTATTTCTTATCTGGCCATACCAACACCAACTGCCAACTGACAAGCCCCTCTCTGTATAGTATATACTATAGAGGAATACAGAGAGAGAGAAAGAGGAGAGAGAGGGAATGAACTGCAACACTGCACGTTTAGAATAAAAAGGGATCAAAAGTCACCTCAAATATTTCTTCAAGTCTAATTCCGTACTTTTTATTGTGTCCTCTGTAGATTTAGATAGTGGAAATTAAATACTAAAAAAGATGTAATAAAATATATTTTTATTTATTACACTCCAGCTCCAGCTCCAGCTCCAGCTCCCACTCGAGTTGAGAGTTGAGAGTCGAGAGTTTGTTATACAAATTTTTATTATTACGTATTATCATCATCTCGAGACTCTCTCGACTATTTCTTCCCTCGTGCGTTCCCATTACTTTTATTTCGTAGATAATTCGTAGCCTGTTCAACGTTCCATCAGATATATATCCTTAACAACTATTCTACTTTGACTTTAAGAAAAATCACTCTGCATATTTTTGATATCGTATTTTGATTTTGAAGCGTTAAAATACATGTAGTTTTTTGAGGATTTTGGAAGTAAAATTATGAAGAATATTTAATTGAAAACTTTTGGGGAAATGAGATGAATGAGAAAAATTTAATGCTGTAGGATTTAAAAAATGAGGAAATGTTTATATGTGGAAGTGGACTACTGACTGTGAGGAGAGAAATTGTGTAGACTGTACATATGTACTTACATAGAGTGTAGAGAAAAGGTTGGAAAGGCTGGAATGAAATGAAATGAAGCGCTGTGAATAAAAGATAAAAGAAATGAGAGGGGACCGTTTAGTAAATGAGCTCTGCTCTCATTTAATTATCATTTGGGTATGATAACGTTATTATAGTACAGGGACTGTCCCATGCTCTTTAGTCCTTTTGGTCTCCGCTGACTATACAAATGAACCAAATGTACGATAGTGCGCAATGAATTCTACGAATACGAATGCACAAATGGTACGGGAACTTTAACATGTAAGTAGTTTCGTACTTTCCTATATTTCGTATATATTTCGTATTTTCCTACAGTGAACAAGAGAAAATTCTCTTTTTCGCAATTGTTTCTTATATTGTAGATTTGTGTTCAACTTACAAAATTGTATTGCATTTAAATTTTTAAATGTATTGGGATCTGCGTGCATAAAATTATTTATTGTACATACATACGTTGAGCAATGGGGGAAATGCATAAAAATGTCAGAAACGGTTCCAGTGCTAAATAGTTGAGCCCCTATTATTCTTAATTAAGAAAACAAATGAAAGGATGCAGACAGATGAATTGTGATTGTGATTGTAATAGTTCATGTTTGGGCTTGACGGAGCCAGGGAAATCAAATCCACTTTGTACGATATCGTACAATATTTTGTGGGAAAAGACGAAAGATGGAAGTTACAACTTGTAAGTAGAAGCGTGTAGAGTACTGTAGAGTGTAGACTGTAGATTTTTCTTCTCATCATATGCATTTCCAGAATTTCCACTTCCACCCTCGTCCTCGTTCTTCTACAACTTCTGTACTCTTCCTTCTATTTCTATATTAATCTATTATCTTAATAGGGAACTAGCTCGGCACAAGTTGAAAAGATTTTGCACATAAATCATGAGAACGCGTTACAGTGATAAAATCGGTTTTTGTTTTCCATGACACATCCCATTCACTCACATGATGTGATATAATATTATATGATATGATTTTCCTATGCTTCCATCCCGATTCCACTTCCAGCCTCCGACGATCCCGATTCCATCTACCACTACAGTCTCTCTCTCTCTCTCTCTTTGGCTCTCGCTCTCTCCAGATCACTTGACTTGAAGACCGAGAGACTCCTTTCTCTTCTTTACCAAACCAAGTCTAATAATCCTAATAGCATTTATGTGACTACCACATATACAGACCATAGTCATACTACAGATATTTACGATTCGTTTACAACCCACATTCACATCACATCACATCATCTCCAACACCAACACCAAAACCAGCTCACTCATCCCATTGTCATTTTTTATTATTGTAAAAGCAATCGGAAAAGAGGAATATCCTGTCAAAATTCCTCTCTTCCTCTTGCCTCTTACATCCTTTCCTTTAAACATTTAAATAAAGTCAAAACAAACATTTTTTCCACACATACAGATATACATTCTGTTTTTAATCCGACTGACCTCAAAATTTTAAATCACTTCTAAATTCGTGAACTCGATAAAAAAAGGAGTAGTAAAAGCGTCGAACCACACGTGCAAATTGTCAAATTGTAAAAGGCAATAAAAAACCCATTCCCATGTCAATGTCAATGCCAATGCTTGTTGTTTTTACAGTAGGGAGAAATGGACGCCTCAATTAGATACTCGCGGAGCAGAAGGAAAACAAGTGCATGTGTCGTGTTGTGTTGTGTTGTGTTGTGGGGAAGTGAGTGAAAAATCCTTCGGAAGACGAGTATAGACAATTGAGGATTGAGAATTGTCAATTGTGAATTGCGAATAGAAATGGAAATACGATAGAAATAGAATGGGTTGGGATTTGATGTGATGTGGATGGTATATAAAAAGGAAAAAAAACTGACAGATTGTTTAGAGCTCATAGTTCCCTAATATTTTTCTCTTTAGCATTTAGTGGACCAGATGGCTGAGGATTCAGATTCAGATTCAGAGGTTGAGAGAGAAGAGAGGACTCGGAGTATGAGAGGAGCAAGTGTGTGGTTCTTGAATGTGGACTCATCATAATAATCATCAAATGAGGATGACCAATCTCTTGTCCCACATGGACCTCTAAAAACCTATTTATTACAAATATCAATTCACTCCATGCATATGTACACAATACACAACACTCGATCGATCGATATACAGATATTCTGTAGGAATCGAAATACTTATATAAATGAATGAATGGATGGATGTGTGTGGCTACAAGTGTAAGCACAGCAAATGAGGTAGCTTGTCGGTAAATAGTAAATAGTCATTCAATCATGTACACCCTTCTCTCTCTCTCTCTCTCTTTCCATACTCTCCGTCGGACTCCGTCCTTCATGAGCTCATACAATCCCAAATCCGACTTTGAATTCCAATTCTGAATGTGAATCCCATTCGAATTTCTAGCATATGGACTTTTGTGGACCCTTCGCATGTATTTATATATGGACTATGGACCCTTCGGATTTTTATCCAACAGCCAATATGTCTATGTTCTTTGTACCCTCCCATTTCAATCACACTTCTTTTCTCTCTTCTTTTCCCTACCTCCGTATGTTCCATCATTCCATCCAGGAATTTACATTTTTAATTTCCAAGTACATATACTAATTGTAAGTTGTACAACAATTACATAAAACTAACGATAAATGAACGAAGCATTTGTTTTAAAGTTTAAAGTTGAAGATGGAGATGAGAGGACGAGGAAATGTACTAGGTAAGTAGGTATGTATTTTTGATGTTTTTTAGTATAGTTTTTTAGAGTTGGAATTCGAGGGGGGACGTGAGACGAAGGAAGATGAGAGCCCGCCCTGCCAGCATCGAATTGGTTGAGACGGACTCGTGGCCGCATCTTAAGGAAGAGACCTTTGTGGTTTCCTCAATTTGTAAAACATTCTCATCTCGACCACAAGAGGAAGCCGGTTGATAAAGAGCGTCGTCGAGAATCCTTTCGATAAAAATCTTCCCTCCATCTTCAACGGATTTCCACTTCCCAAAACTTCCCACATTTCCCACCACAGCTAAGAAAAAGCTAGTTTTCTGTTTTCTTCTAACATGTACCGCTCAAATTCCCTCTCTCGTTCGTGTTCCTGTACATCGTATCTGTAGAATTAGTCCGTGTATTTACAGATATGTACACAGTCCATTTGTACACACAAACACAAAACTTGTGTTGTGACGCGCAACTTCTTGCGAGAGTAGAAATTTTTATTGTCCAACTGTTTGTTTGTGTGATTGTGTGTGTGTGTGTGTGTGTGTGTATAAAAAAAATGGTAAAGATTTCTGGATTGCTGGCCTTCAAAGAATTCTGTAATAGTAATAATTGAGATGATGACCAGAGAATGAGCATATGTGTAAAAAAAGTAAAAATGGGAAACACGGAGGAGAAATGCGAAAAGCGAAAAAAAAAACAGAGGGAAATAAAGAAACGAATAAAATTTTATGTTTGAAGAAAAATGCAGCTTATTAGTTTTGGTTTAAGGCGGAAAGAGTCAGACCCTTTGGCAAATGGATAAATGAAGTTGAACCCTTAAGAGATGAAAGTACAAACACATTTATCTCTCTCTCTCTTCCTCTCTTTCTCGTTATGGGTTTTGAGTAGAAGTATCTGTACAAGTGGAGTGTAGAAATGGAGTGAAGAAAAAGATGAGCCTCTGCATATCTTATACATATACATATGTATGCTACATTTTTCCATGTATGTATTTTTGTATTTTACCAAAGACAGAGTGTGTAATTGTTGTTGAGATTTTTTTGAGTGAGAAGTGAGAGAGCACCTTTTGAAAAGTTGAAAAGTGTATACATACAGATGCACACATTAAATTATTTGGTAACGGGGGAGTTTTCCCATTTTTCTCCACATCCAACAATGCAATGAGCAACCTCAACTTCTGGACTCTGGACGACTGACGTATATATATCTGTACATACATCTATGTACATTCTACATATGCAGTTGAATAGCAGTAATGAAACAGAATACATTTATGACTCTCCTCATCCTTATTCTTTATTCCTCTTTTGTCATTATTATTATTATTATCCAGATTATATTATTTCCTGTGGCTGTGGCCGAGGAAACCAAATAAAGATAAACTGAAGAAAGAGAGAGGATAAAAATGTGAGTACCAAAAAAAAAAAACAAGAGAAATATAGATACGGATATATATGAAAAATATAACATCACAGACAATTTTTTTTTTACACAATTACATAATTTCAATTTTGAATATCTCCGTTCCATTTTCATTACACCACACGCTTCACGCCTCACTCGCTCACATATTTAGCTAAATTGGAAATTGGACAGGATTCAGGATTCAAAATTTGGAATTTAGAAAGACGAAGACGATGGACGAGGAACCCTTTATATCTGTACATAGTTGGAAAAAAAGAAGACTTTATCATTTCCACTCTGCCGTGTGTGGAAATGAAATGAAGAGCTCGCGCAATTACACACATATTTTATTCTTTATTTCTTACGACTTTTCTTGCAGGTGTTACCTTAAAACTTCAACTTTCCCCCCTCCCTTCATACCATATTTCCAATAAACTTGTCTGCTTCTTTTCTTAAATCGTTTTCTTTTTTCGTCAGTTACTTGTCCCGTTTTCCCTCTCTCTCTCTCTCACTTTTTCTTCATCACATGGACATGGAATCCTTCGTCAAGTCTGTGGGCACAAATTGGTTGGCATTACTCAAAAAAAACATGTGTATCTCTCTCGGTGGACATTAAGCCTCGTTTTTTTTCCCCGTACGTCGTACAACTTTCAAACTAGGAGCAATCAATTGTAATTGTTCACAAAAAAAGAAACTTAAGAATGCATTCCTCCGCATTGACTTCATCCGTTACATAAAGTTACATTTAACATTTAACACTCACAATTTACTCTCGTCAGTCCTCCGTCCAGGTCAGACTCACAATCAGACTGAGAGAAATCAAAATACTTTCAATTTTCAATGACCAAAAAAACTCTGGGAAGAAACTCATTTTGTGCAAAGCTGATGGTTCGTTTTCCCATTTTCCATTTAATCGCTTGAAGACTTGAAGTTGAACGGAAAATAGAGAGAAAGAGAGAGAGAAAGAGAAAGAGGGCCATTGAATAAAAAAACGAGGACGAGAAGAGAGAAAAACGGCAGTTCATATCTATTCATAGCAATGGCAATATCCAGATGCAATAACCATTATTAAACCAAATCTCCCCCCTCAATCTTTTCCTCACAGAGAGAGAGAGAACTCTAATTAATCGTGACAAGTGAGGGACGCTCACTGTCAGTATGGTGGAAGAGCAGAAGCTTCAAAATAACATAGCCGAAACACCTCCGTCCGCCGTTCTATCGTACAAAATCCCCTGGTTGTTTGTCTCCACATAAAAATTCCTGGACCTCTTATTTTTTTGTATATAGGTACACCTATACGAATATTTCTTATTTGTCTCCTTTTGTTCAACTAATGACTAATTAAAATTCGTATGCCCTTTTAGATTTAATTGGTAAATAGATTTCGTTCCACAGAACTATAAAATATATATATTATATAACAAAGTTTACCCATTGACCGACGACCATGTATTTGTGTATCTGTATTTATGTACATTTATTACTATTAGTTCGTAGAAAAGTGCATTGACTTTGACTCGCCATGGACGAACACGGACACGGCTTATTGCTATGGCAAGGCTATATAGATTTCAACTTCAAGCTTCCTCTCACACCGTCCCAATATCCTCCGTATGTATATGTAATCTTAATCTATACATGTATTAGCGACCCTTTTTCACTTCATACTTTTCACTTTTCTCAACCTCCACCTCAACCTTCACAGTCTGAACGAGAGAAAATGGTCCGATATTTTGATGGGGTAGTTACTGTAATTGGTCGTTTCGAAATTTACGAGTCTAACAATAAGTGTATATGTATACTGTTCAATCCACAATCCACAATCCACAGAGGAAGAAGGAGAGAGAGAGAGAGAGAGAGAGAGAGGGGGAAAGGGGGGGTTTTTTCGTAGGCAGTTTTGAAACTCACACCTTGGCCATGATGATCATTAAACGAAATAATAATATATGACAGGCTATTATCATGTTGAGTACCGGGCTATTTTTTTCTCCCTTCCACAGACGGCTTGGTACTTGATGATTACACACATGAAACATGATGATGAAACTGCACACACACATTCACATCTCATCCACCTGTAAACACAAACACAAACAAAAAAAAGAGAAAAATATATGTGCAAATCCTCCGTGCAAATCGAATTTTCCGTAAGTACGGAAATGAGAAATCCTACGGTAGACAGACTGTAGATGAGATGAATTTTGTATTGTAAATTTCGTTAAATGTCAAAATATATATTTGATTTATTCGTAATGTTTGTATGTTTGTATATTTGTATATTTGTATATACGATATTTATGTGTATAATATAGTGGTTACAGTTTTAAAGTATACGTTTGTATATGTATAAAATAGTGTAAAATTAAAATATAAGTATATATATATATATATATAAATATGACAAATATTGGTGTTTGTTTTTATTATAAATAAATGTGGTGTCGAGTTAAGGTTTAAAATATATGGCAGGCAGGAAGGGCAAAATCACAAAATGATTTCCACGTCCTTATAAAATAAATCCGAAGAGGGTTCATTATCATTATCATTATCATTAACATTATTATTGAGGAGAACTGCTCCACTGGTATTTGGACAGTGGAGGTTGTTATGAGCAAATTGAGCACTATGATGATGATGATGAGGATTATGATGGGAATGAGGATGAGGATGAGGTAGAATGGGATGTTGTTTTGTTCTGGGTGGTGGTTGAAATGAGGGAAGCGTCCGTAGTGGTGGTGGTGGACTCTGTATCTGCTGTACATTTGAGTTTGTCACACTTTCACAGCCCAATATCAATTTGGATCCAATGGGTCCATGTCTTTTAGTGTTTGTCTTTGTATTTGTATTTGTGGATGTGTTTGCACTTTTACTTTTATTTTTACGAGCACCCCCAAATGACGAACAATTATTATTATTTTCGACCACCCCCACGCCGACGCCAACACCAACACCAACACTAGCAAAACGAACTTTCCGACTTTGTGCCGACATTGTATTGGATCTATACACTTTTTTTGCTAATCGACTTTTATTCTCAAAATGTTTATTATGACGAGGATGTGGAAGCTGATGATTGTGTTGTTGCCATAGTCGAGCTTGACTTGTCAGAAGCCAAGTCCTCACATACTCAAGGCTGGTAAATTCTTTGGGGAAACGACTTTGTGGCATCATGGTGGAAGTGGTCCACATGGACAAATTGGGTTGTGATGGATGTGGCCAAGTGGTGTACGTGGCTGTGGATAAATTGGACGACACTGACAATTGATCATCTCCCTCTAATGTACACGTCATTTCAGTTTCCGAGGGATAGTCGGTCGTGTCAGATGGTAACGGATCTTCATCCTCTATGGAATTACTGACATTACATAGTAGTTGTGGAGGAGGCGGAAGAAGATTAATCGTAAGATTATTATTTCTTTGACTTTGACTTTGCATTTCTCTGACTCTTTTTGTTGTTGTTGTATTTGTATTTGCATTTGTATTTGTTGTTTTTGTTTGCTGCTGTGTGATGGTGCTGGGGATGATTGGTGGTGTTCGTGGGAGTAAAAGAGTTCTCATTTTCAATGTGGATTTACCACCGGCGGTGGTACCAGGAGTAGTCGCAGTTGTTTTACTATGGTCATAGGCATAGTCATAGTCGTAGTCGTAGGGAGATGAGGCTGATGGACCTAAAGCTAATAATACTTGACTTCTCTCCTCCTTACTCAAATTCCGTACATCAGTCTCCACCAGACAATTGGTCAAGAGAGGATCATGATTTTGTAAACACTTGGCACATAGAACTTTTAATTTCCGACTCGTCGTATGATGGAAAATACTTTGATTATGATGATGCGCATGCTGATGAAGATTCGATTGTTCTTTATCATCCTCCTCATCATCATCATCCTCATCATCATCATCATCATCATCATAATTATTATTGTTTGTCGATTGCTGCTCACCCTCACAAATTAATATCCCATAGGAATCTTCAATCAATTTCTCATACATTTGTTGTTGTTGTTGCTGTTGTTGCTGTTGCTGCAGTTGTTGTTGTTGTTGGGATTCTTTTTCCCTTTCTCTTTCTCTGTCTTTCTCCATCTTGTTGTTCTCACTTCCCCCTTGACAATAACACCGGCCGGTTCTTTTCAATGAGTCTTTTGGATTTGAATTTTGACTGTACGGAGTATTGACTAAAATCCTGGATGCTTGTTTAATTTCAATAGGAGTGGACGTCCGGTAGCGACGAACATTACTAAATGATGACACACTGGATGAACGAGTCTTTTTCTTGGACTTTCGATAACTCCCCGTTCCTCCTCGTGAAGGACTTTTTCTACTATTATTATTATTATTATTATAATTACTATTGTTGTTACTACTCGAAGAACGATCACTACACTTTTGAAAACGGGCGGAAGTCACAGATTGTTGTACGGACGTGTCCGTGGGGAAATAAAATACAAAATTGGAATTGTCAATATCCGTGTCATTGTCCAAATCAGGATCCTGATCTTGTTCATGGTCATGGTCATGGTCAGGATCATGTTCGGCATGTAATGTATTTCCGGTATCACGAAGGGTATTTGTATTACGGGAGTTGGAGGAGCCGTTCGAGTCATTACAACACGTGTCCGGAACCCAGGTGGTGGTGGTTGTGGACGTGGACGTGGTTCCTGTATTCGTTGTCGTGGATGTTGGGATTGGATTGGGGGGAGGGAGGAGGGGACTCCCTGATGGATTTATAGAGTTTGATCTTGGCCCTTCAGGGGGAGATGCTCGACACACCAAAGCCTCGGGTGAACCTGTCTTTGATTTTCGTCCATGATTCTGATTCGAATTCGGATTCGAATTCGGATTCCTTCCCGTCTATAAATATACACACAGACAAAAAAATATGTACATAAGTATATGAATTCATATAATGATCCTTCTCAGGTCTAATCGTAAATTCGTAAATTCGTAAATTTTAAATTCTAAATCCAAATCTAAATTTAACTTGACGCTTCCAGGGGTCCAACACAACACTCCAAAAAAATACAGTCAGGTTTTCCTATTTTTACACAGTAGTACACACACACACACACGCACACGAACGAATTACAAACAGATTACAAGGAAGGGAAAACAAGTGTGAATAAAGTGCGTGTGCTCACCACAGAACAGACTGACCAAAGGTATTTAATTATGAAATGATTAATAAGTGATAAGAAAACTCTATTTGACTGCGACTTGTGCTCCTAAATGGAAAACAAATAGCAATATATGTGTATGTACATATAGGTATGATGAATAAACATGACAAAAATAGCCTGAGAATTGACGACGGTACTTATTTCATTACACACCACCGACTATACAGACAGACAGTGCAGAGCAGAGCAGAGTAGACTGCTAGACTGCATAATAAACTAAACTAAAGACTTTTCCCACATCTGTATACCTATGTAGTATGTACAAGTCTACTATACAAGAGCTCATCTCTATTTCTATTTTCTATCTCTCTGTACTCTGTACTTCTACAGACTTCTGTGCCCGTTTTGCTATACAGACACTCGAGAGTAAAAGTTTCAAAAGTTGGAGCAAAAAATGTGGGGAATGTATAAAGTATAAAGTATAAACCAAAGCACCTGGATAAACAATTATCTTTTTTCCCCTCGAGGGCCGTTTGCGTGTACACATATATAAATACCTATATACATTTTACATTATACAAATCTCACATGCTATATGTAACTATGTATCTGTGTGGATTCTGTTATTCTGTACATATACACAAGTATATCGTACATATGTGTGCGCATTATTAAAGTAAAGCTCCGCGTGCCAGTTTGAGTACACACGTGCCATAGGCCACGTTCTTTAACTAATCGTAATTCTATTCTCATCGAATATCTCTCAAGGGGCTCAAGTTTTCCTCGTGTCTTAAAAAAAATTGGGGTGTACACACACACACGAAAAAAATGGAGAGTAGGGAAAAAACTATTTATGTATACCTACAGATAAGATACTACAATAGAAAAAGACAAAGTAAAAATACACTTTGTGTGTATGATAATTTATATCATTAATTGAGGAACGTCAAGTTATATCGTAGGAAAAAGGAAATGAAATTGTGGTCCTAGTATTAATTAATTATGATTATGATTAAGATTTAACTTACTTTCTCCGGTTTGAACACATTGGGGATGGTAGTGGAGGTGAGGACATGATTAATATTATGATAATTATTGGGTAAAGTGGTGGGGGTGTTGGTGGAGAAGAGACTCAGATCCCAAGCTGGGATTTTCTTGTTGTTATTTGTGGTCCATTGTGGATGATGATGAGAATGAGAATGATGATGATGATGAGGATTGGATGTGGATTTCTCTTTTTCATTCTCACTATGATGATTTTTAATATTTTTCTGAATCATCCCTTGTTGAATTGGATCCATGACGACGGGTAAAGTGGGGATGTGAATCGTTTGTTGACTTTTATCTTTACTTGATGATGATGTGATCATCCCGAGATGTCCTTTGATTTTCTCCTCATTGGCATCATAATGTTGACTATTGATATTGATGATTCCAGTATGAATGGAATGATGATGATGATGATGTGGATGTGAATGAAGAGCACAACATTGACTTTTCCTCACACTCCGATACGAACTAATGAAATTTAATGAAGAGAAGAGGAGCCATCCCAAGAGGAGACAGGATCCACTAATAATCGTCACGATCCGTTCCTCTTCTTCCTTGTACCAATGAAGGAGGATGATGGTCCCATTCTCCAACATTACCAGCAGTACCGGAAGGAGGATCCATGTGGATAGATTGATGGTGGTATTCAGAGTGGAGGACGTCACATCCCAAAAGAGAACATATGACCACTCCGTGACCAGTGTGACAAAATCCTTCCCGCGTGTCAAACTCACTCCTTCCATTTCTTCAAGGAGACTGGAGCGACTGGAGGAGGAATGATTATTCACACTGAAACAGATCCATGTAAAGGATACGATGAAATGAATGAGGATGAAGAGGACTGTCCAGTACTCAAGATGAACGATCGTCATGGCAATGACGAGGAGACGAGAACACAGTAGGAGAGAGCGACTCAATGTGTACAATTTGGTTTCGAGTAATTGAGGCCAGTGTGAGGAGGAGGAGGATGAGGACAAGGACAAGGAAAGAGACTCAGACTCAGACGACCGCATCATTCCTGTAGACGAACAATTGTAATTCTTTACAATCACCTCCATCACTTGAGATTCACTCGGAGATTTACTACGTTGTTGCTGTTGTTGTTGTTCTTGTTGCTGTTGATCCTCGGACTTTGTATACGAAGATAAGATGAGGGCTGTGAGGATACTCAGGAACTCGGCGAGGACAATCCCAAGTGTGACGCTTGACCAGTTCTACCAGAGACAACAAAACGACACACCAAATAATGTCAACTTCAAAATGCTTTATTACTCTGTTAAATATGAATAATTTATGCACGTATCCTTTTAATGTTCGAACCATAAAAAGAGGAAATCTACCAGCAATATTTATTACGCTCAACTCTTTTTTACAACTCCCTTTCTTTCTTTCTCTCTTTCTCTCTCTCTCTCTCTGCATTAATATCAAATGTCAATTTGTGTGGCCTTTACCATTAGTATTAGCCATTAACTAACTAATTCCTGATTCCTGATTTTCCTCTGGTCATTCTAAAATCTAAAATCTAAAGTTATTTAATATTTAAATTTTCCCTAATATACGAAATCATTATCTGTGCTTCTGCTTCTGCTCATTGTTAGTTAATGCTTACGGATACATACATTTTTGAATGAATAAAAAAAACCTTCATTAAATATTATTTTGAAAATTATTTGAATCAGGAGAAAAACGCACTGATGATTTATTACCAGTTTCTATATAGATTCTGTAGTCTATGTAATGTACTTTTCGGTTTTGGAATTCTTTACGAGCAAAAAAAAAGATCATTAGACTCATTACAGATTATAGCCAAATTAACCAAAAAAACTCACTCATTTTCTCACCCTAAACTCGAGCCCGTTTAAGGCAAGGTCAACTTTCTCTCTCTCTCTCTCTCTCTCTCTCTCTCTCTCTCTCTCTCTCTCTCTCTCTCTCTCTCTCTCGATTTTGTACGTAAATATTTCCCCTCACATTAACAAGTAAAAAAAAGCTCTACGTTTTTCGTTTTCCTAAATTCTTCATATATGTAATTCATAGGTCGTAGGTACAAAAACTAAACTAAACTAAAAAGGCGCAAGTCGTAAAAATGTATATTAGATTTAATACAGAAAGTGAGAGAGAGAGAGTGAAGTGAGAGAGAGAGAGTGAAGTGAGAGAGAGAGAGAGGAACAGTAAAACCTTTTGAGGGAGATAGAGAGAGACGGGAGAAAAAGTGAAGCAATTAGTTGTTGAAGAATTTTGTACCTCACGAGAGCTGATGAGCCAAGCCAAATGAATGGATGTTAAAGGTAAAGACTGGAAAAATGCTTGGAAAATTCTCAAATTCACAAATTCTTGAACATCCTGACGATCATAGACGAATGCCAACTTTAAATACCGCCACAGCAAACCTGTCCAGACAGACAAACAAACAAAAAACAAAACAATAGAAAAATATACAAATATACAAATATATTACACAACAACAGTATATTATAAATCGGTACACATGAAACGACAAAAAAAAGTCAAAAGACAACACACACACGCACAAAAAAGGTAGGTTCCTTTTTTTTACTACACTTCTGTAGAGACTTGAAGGAGCTGCGTATGCGTATCACAATTATAGATAATGATAACATTAGAGTTAATAGGTAATAGGTACCCCTCGCACTAGCACACAATTTAAATCATCTCCAAACTCTATACTCCCAACTTGATCTCTATAATAAGTAATAAATCCTTTGATCGGGCGTGTCCTTTGTATTTTGTATCATTATCATTATTATATGATTATTTTTTGTATATCACAATCCCAAATTCACCACCACTATTAGAAGTGGTATTATCCATTGTCGGTTTACAAAATACAAAAAAAAAATAAAGACAAAAGTGCCGGAAGATCAAACATTTACATTTACATTCAACTTCCACGCTATCATTATTATTACGGCATAGATCTTATTGTAAAAAAGGACTCAAAGACTCAAAGACTCAAACGGTAAACGGGAAAACAGTAAACAGTAAAACGATATAGGTACAATAGACCAAATTGACAATTAAACATTCAAATTATGGTGACACACATTAATTACAATTAATGATGATGACGACTCCAACTCCATACGTCTTCCCCATGCAATTTGACAAATTCCTTTTCTCTATTAATTCCCCATCAAAAAAAAAGAAAGAAAAATCAGATACATCTTCCTGATTTATTATCTGTACTCTGTACAATATATTCCAAATCTCTCCGAGAGCTTCTGGTCAATCTGTCAACATAATTAAGTTTAACTATTCTCAATGTCCCAATCCATTAAGACAATTCCGATAGGTAAAAGAGCGTTGAATGCATCTTGTACGATACGATATAAAATTGGGATAATATATCAGTGTCACTAAAGCAATACAGATATCCATACTCATATTAATTACAGGCTAACAGAACAAAAGACAAAGGACAGTCGACAGTGGACGAAAAAAATAACAGAAACGGATTGCTGATTGCTCTGTGGATCCATTTCAATTTTACCAATATACAAAGACAAACTGATAAATTGGTTTTAGATTGAGAGAATGAGAAAAGAGAGAGAGAGAGAGAGAGAAATCCGTACGTCCATACGTGTGTAATTTGTATGTATGTAATTCGTAATTTATATTTGTCGTTGTTGTTATAATACCTAGTAAAAGTGAATGCATGACATAGCAGAGGAGACGTCCACATAGTCGACCAGCAAAGTCCAATCCTCGACAGACCCACACGATACTCACGATAGTCACCACAAGCGAGGAGATGATGAAACTCAGTCCGATTAACCAATCCGTCGGAAATGTGTGCTGAAGAATCCAAATCTATACATGAAAATCATGAGAGAACAACAAAAAAAAACACGGATTATTTCACTGTATGACCAATGGAAATATACAAAAACATGATATGAGGAAAGAAAATGCAAGAAGGACATGAAAAACCAATATGTAAGAATCACGATCAAGATTGTATTAGCAGTTATCAGTATTCACTTATTCAATATTTCCTTGTGAATATATATTATATAGGCACAAGACAACTAATTTTTATGATCAGCTGTGCACATTTTGGGACTTGTTCGGAATGCTTATTTATTATTTTGGGAGAGTGAGGAGTCGAGAAGAGTAAAATACCATATTTAATTTCTTCTATCTGTATTTCCTCACCTTTTCATTTTTACAGATACTTTTCTGTCTTTTCCTGCAGAGAAGCAGAGCTAAAGAATATATATTATAGCCTTTGTTTTTAGTTTATACCTCGTCCTCTTATTATTATTATTATTATTATTATTTGCTCTATTCTGGGCTAGTTAGGGTCAACATGCATTTAACTATGAAACAAAAAAAATCTACACCTTCCATTCAACTTCAACTAAAATATGAGATCTCGACAAAGATTCCATATTCTGTATACGTGTGTGTAAATTTATATCTGTACATTACATTGCATTGCATGACTCGAGATTTTCTATCCGTTTCTTCCCTATATTGCCAGCGTAAGATAAGTATATTTACTCTCCATCCACAGTCCACGCTACTTTTCTTTTTCTGAGCCAAGACGCGTAGCGTATGAGTTCTCCTTGATATTCATACTCGAAAGTGGAAAAACATTTGAATTTGAATTCTGAAATCCACACAGTGTTGTATAATTCTGGAATAGATTCTATGTTAAAGGATAGGACAATT
>JAIUND010002794.1:0-19777 GCA_034699125.1 Gisinianus flammeolus | reverse complement strand
CTCAGGAGACTCGAATTGACCAGTAAGGTCAATTCCAGGTCAATATCGAAAACATAGCAAAAAAGGTTTACTTGTGAGCTCATGTAATTTTCGTTTGCAGAAGAAAGTTCTGAGACGTAAGTGATATGAAACACGATTCTGAAACGACATGTCGTTTCAGAATCGTGTGATATGAAATTCAACAGAGTTGAAACAGAACGTCGACGAATGAAGCAAAAAAATCATTTGCCATCGAGTATCAATTAACAAGCATCGACCACGAGAACGCCAACGACATTGGATACAAACGTTTTGAAAAGTGCACTTTAACGCTGACGTTAAAGTGACACTAAGCACAAGTTATTGACTTCGAAAGTGCTCAAAATCGATAACGATAACTTCAAATTTTACGATGAGGTCACTTGTGAGGTCAAGCTTAACGCAGGTCGTGACCTGCGTTATTTTGCCATTTTCTTGTCAGCGTGTTTTTTATACTACCGACAACGACTTGCCCTCAAAATGTGCCTCAAATTCTCATTGGATCTTTATCATCTTTTGATCACTACAACACACCCATTTTTAGTATCATTTGTGTCCTTTTTGTTTACCCACTTACTACCCCAAAAGGATCACTTTGGTGATAAATTCCCAACCCTGCTTTCACTTGTTGACGCAATTTTATGGACAGAATCAAGACAAAATTATTTTGAGAGTTCAATTTATTTGTGAGTACGTTGATTATTTATTTTCCCATTGTAAAATACAGTAATTAAAAAGAAAGAAAATCAAGTAAAAATTCGGATGTATCTGCCGTGTAGTTATATTATAATTAATTGACAGCGATAACCCCACATGACAAGCGTCCACCAGCATTTCCAGTATTCTTGCTCCCCTCGTTATCTCCTTTCCCCAAATCGTCTTCTTTTTCATGTACAACAATGCCTCTGCCAATGATTGTTGAGGTTCCAGAGAGTGAAAGTTTGGAGTCTTCAATGTCAACTGTGAATATAGTGAAAACAAAAGCAATGTAAATAATAAGTGAATAAAATTCAACGACATAATATGTATTATAAGCAGGTATGAAAAAGTACTTACTTGTAGCAACTCCATCATCATTGGCCACAATATTTCCTAAATCCCCAATGTGTCTTTTGTCGTCAACGGGAGCTCCATGAGGTTGCTAAAGAAATTTCCACGTAAACCATTAATAGAGGAAATGAAAAGATGCTCATTTTGAAATTATTTTATTTCCTATTTTACGTATAGGTAATTGCATGCATTTGCAGTGTGTGGGGATCGAGGATTACCATGAATGGGTTGAAGTGACCCTGAGTGGATTTACATCCCTCCCGAGTGTTACCAGACTGATGGACATGAAATCCGTGTTTTCCAGGTGTGAGACCAGTAATGGTCCCATTAAGTTTGACGGGTGAATGATTCCCTTCCTGAGACAAGTAGATAACTCCTTTCACTCCACTATTGCCATCCTCACGAAGAACAACGATTGCTGTTTTGGTCTGAAATATTTCACATAATAACACAGACACACACAAACAAATCCTATTTTAGTATTTACTATTTCAAACTTTAGACTCAATAGTATTTTGAAAAACGAAATGACCCATAAAAATGTCATTGAGGAATATATTTTACATAATTAATATTATTCGGTCCCAGAAAAACTTCGTAAACATCGGAAACGACCCCTTCTATTCCTTCAGCTCTGCGTGCGTACGCCTTTCGATCCTTAGGAATCACGGGAGTCGAAGGTGTCGTTTGGTTAATTTGTTGTACCTGTCTAGAGCTCCGAAGAAGTCTTTGTGCCGTTGAAGTGCCATGGACAAGATTGGCAGCCAAAATTGTCAGCAGGGCGACGATACTGATGAGTCGAAACATTCCTGTGCAGCAGTACATTTCACTTGAAAATCTTTAGTTCAACTGAAATCGTAGAACACGAGTCCATTCAACATATTCTATATTCTCACTCCTTTTAATCTTCTATTGTATACTATTTATTTATTCTCCTAACTATACATATTATACATATAGATACTGAACACCTGAACTGCTCTACTTGGAACCAACGACAACAAATAACAAACGACAGTCAATAAAATATTAACTCTTATCCTCTTTATATATTTACTAACAACTCTATAACTGTGAGATCATTGTACTATAATCTATAAATTCCCTTTCCTATAATAATAATGAAACATCCTAAATACAAGTTATTATAATAATATGAAATCCACACACACACATACATACAGTATATGTATATACATTACACACCTTCCCCAAAAGTGCATTCTACTGATATTCTATTATCGACTCTACAGACTCTTATTAAAATTTACCATGTTTTTTGGTATTATTGTCAACGTGCTACGCACAGATTGGAAATTCACACACATACGCTAGACATTTACGTAAGTACAGAAGAAGCTGCTTGACAACATTCAAAAGTTAAAGTCATTTATCACCAATCCCCTACTTGTATCTGTCTTGTGCTATAATGTACTTAAATACCTATATACAATGTACATGATGAAGGCAGATTGTCACAGACAAAACAAAACAGTTGATGACAATTAATTGCATCTTGTATTTTTTCCTAATCGGTATACTTACAGGTGACGAAGGGAAAATGTCGTTCAACTTGTATTATAAATGATTATAAGGCGGAACGTGCTTCTACACACATTTCTGCAGGTTGCAATGAAAAGTGAGCATAGTCTGTCTCTGTACACTGAAACACGAAAGACATTTGTCTATAAATGAACGTGTACTTGACGCTACTCAATAAATAACGATTATTTCTATGTTAATTAGTTGTAAAGCTTTATATATATATAAAGTTGATAAGGGTATACTACTGAGAGTATGTTTGTGTGTGTGTGTGTGTGTGTATGTGTGTGTGAGCTGCATATTGAGATTCGACGATCAGAGTGATCGGAAATATACGATATAAACAATCTTTTGCAATGAATGAACCTGATGAATCCAGATAAATTGACACGTGCACTCTCTCGTACACGCATTCACTTTTACTTTCTTTTCCTGTTCCCATTGATCAAAGAATATCTCACTCTGCCCTTATCTATATGTACAGACTACAGGATACATAGTAATACATACTAGGTAAAGTAAATGTTATAAAACAAAAGGCTAGACAAAGACGTGCAAAGAGAAAACTTTATATTTTATAGTTTAGGCCATAATTTCTGTACAAGCAAAATATGATTAGATTTATTGGTAATAGTTAATTTGGTTTTAGATGAGATTAAGTAAATGCTGGTTTACGTTACCCCCACAAAGCTATACGGAATACACCGAAAATGTCAAATTTGCTCTCAGTTGGTCCCCGCAAAAAACCTGTTAACAGTATTTTTTAAATTCACATCACATTAGCCTGACTAGTTAAAAACAAGTTTTACACAAGTGTGTATAATCAGAAGGGCTTCAAAATACAAAAAATAAAACTGATTTTGTCTGAATTACGGTCGTAAACTCGGAATTTGTTTGTGTCACAAACTTTGTGACTAAAAGATGGAAATACATATGGGTTATGACTTACTTATATTGTTTATAATTCAATTTTTATTCAATTTTGGAGAAACAAAGCGGATGACACTTTGAGAAAATGTAGAATAAGCTTGAGGTGGAATCGGTTAATTAATTGTGTATTGTGGAGATGATGTAATTTGTGCGTGGAAGTTGGAAGTAGACTAAAAGAGGATTCGATGCTTGCACAAGGTAATTGATAAATGAACTTGATTATGTTTTCGGAAAGGAATTTCTCTTTTGAATAATGAAATGGAATATGCTGGGTGGCTTCAGCTTCATGTACGACGAGGTCATTTCGTACTTTTCACACTTTCAAGGTTAACTCGATCGGTCGCCTCCAGGGATTTCATCTTATTGATTGTTCTCTCTCTGTACGTTCTGTTCTATGTATACCCAAGTATTTTAGTTTGTCAATTTTTATTATCCATCTCATATCTCACACAAGACAAAGACAGTCAACAACTTGTAACGAGATGACTAACAAGTATAGAGGAAAAAAACCTTCAGAGAAAAATCGACTTGACCATTGCCACCATAGGCTACCAATACATAGTAAATACATAAATAGTAATACATACCAACAACCAACAACCAACATCCAACAACACTCTTGAACTCATGTGAAGTACAAATCTGTTCTCTAGCCTTACTTGCAATACTTGACATTACATAAATAATCCTGCCACCACACACAATATGAATTGTCATTCATTTTTTCAATAAAAATGCTTCGCACTCAACTTTTGTGGAGTGTCTATAGATTTATTTTCTTTAGTATATTATGATTGAAGATGTTAAACAAAGCGAACGCTGAGCTCTTAAGAAACATGGTCATATGCATAATAAGGTACTTGTTGTGATTCGATAAAAATACACCCGTATGTGTAAATACGGGATGCATAATGTATGTACAGATATACAAAATACTCTCAATCTCGACCAAATGTCTTGGAGCGTCGTTGTTTTGTGTGTGCGTACTCAGATTCACACTCACCAATCAATGTCCATAAATACAATAAACTTCATCTTCAATAAACTCCAATACCTTCAGTAATTATTAATAATATGCCATACAAAGGCTCACCTGTCTCTGTCTCACACTCTTTTTCTGCCTTTCTGGCTATACTTGCGAGCTCTGTACACTGCAAACTTCCATTGTTATTGACTAATCATCATCAAAATATAGTTGTTATACTCCAAGTGCGCATATATTCATATACTGATACATACACAAATTGTACATAGATACAGGCACAGTACGCAGATACATATGTATTGCATTTCATTACATTTCATTCCACCATGCATCAAAAGACTCTCGATCATCTTGCTCAATTTACAATTTACTATTTTGATATGGACTGTTATGCATATTCATTCACACATATCAAATATTTGCATACTCTATCTATTTATTCTCCCTCTCATCGTTAGTCATTTGTCAATTCGTATATAAAAAAAATGTTATCACACAGTCTCAGTTCTCAATGTGCCTGCTGTAATTACAGCTGTCCACATCATAACAATGAAGGTAACTGTGCACAGATTTATCTTTTTCTCATTAGTAATAGCATTTCATTGTAGTATTTATTAGCCGATTCAAAACTAAGGTAGCAAATTGGGTATAATATAAAGCCGTCAATGGGACAAACAACAGTTGAAGGATTTTGTCCTGACATTTCTGAAAAATATGGGATATTTTGAGACACGAGTGCTTTGAAAAACCTTAGAATCTGTCTCTCTCTCTCTTTGTTCACTCACTTGAGAAGAGGCTTTGAAAACATTTGATATTGGATGAAAAGAGGGCGTAGCAAACACAGTGATGGGCTTTCGGGAACTTGGGATATTTTCCTATGATATACCTTTGTTTAACTCACTGTTCAGTCTGTTCACTACTTCACTTCACTACTGTTCAAATCCCAGACAGAAGGGAAATGTATGTAGGAAGAAACCTTTAATTTTTCTGCCTTAATAAAAGGTAAACACTGATAAATTATGTAGGTATTATCATAAAATTCGATAACTCCTCGACCAAATTTTTCTATTCGTGTATAAATAATGGATTTCCTTCGTACACACAATCAAGTTGACAGTAAAGAAGGAGAAGGGAAAGAGAAGAAAAATATAGGAAGAAAAGGAGTAATAAGTAGTAGTGAGTCTGAGTCTGAGTACACAGTACACAATTCTTTATTAAAAGGCACTTAATTTTTATGTTCATAAATTTGAGTACGTAAACGTAAGGAGTAATAAAGTAGTTTGACCATATACCATGTACAAAATTTGTGTATGCATAAAATGTAGAGAGGGGAAGGAGGGGCAAGGGAGAAAAGTCTATATAAAATATTATTACATTTTATACACATGAACATTATATCTGCATTCTATCTTCTATCATGTCGTGTCCACGTCTGATGATGTTTTTTCTCTGTTTGTTTGCAATTCATGTTTATCCAATAAATGGGTTGCTTCAAGTCAGCACATGAAATGGGTGTTCCGTAATTTTTATTTTGTTTATCCATGATAATGGTGATACGATAAGACGAGAGAGAGAGAGAGACAGAGAGAGAGAGGAAAATGAATTTTCCTCGGCTCTTAAATTTTTATGGAGTTTTGCTACCACTGTATGATTGGCATTTGAATAATCACATTATATCTTGCATATTATAACTAAAAACGTCTCCATGCATGTGTGTACAAGTTTTTCTGTCTTTTTTCCTTTTCTCTCTCTCTTTCTTTCTCTCTCTCTTTCGCACACAGTTAAAATTGAGTATGACCACAAGCGCAAAATTATGACCTAAACTGTAAATAGAGTTAGTATCAGAACATGTAGCTAACATACTCGTAAATTTATCCATTACACTCACACACACACACACACACACATATGTATAACCGATATAATATGAATGGAATTGTGATGAGTTGTCTTATGAAAAAGAAAAAGTTAGTCTCGACTCGAGAGCTACCATTTTATATTAAGGAAATTGGCTCAAGGCGCCCAATAAGTTAAAGTGTATACACGCGAGAGAACTGATGACGATGAAGAAGGTTGGCATAATTGAAGGCTCGGGCAGAATATTACTTGAAAAGAGTCTACAGTACCTACAAAATACAACAGATACTCTCCTTACTATACTTAAGCAAGTGAGTGAGTAGTTGAAGTTGAGTAAGTACTATTACTAGTAAGTGAGTGTGCCCGAGTCTGAGCCTGTAAACTGTAAAGTCTAAACTCCAATCCCAAACAAACATTTTACTTAAAATTCAAAAATGAAAGGAAAATCATAGAGGTGGTGATCATTAGATAAACATAAACCATTTTTATATAATTTATTACCCCAATCGACAATCCATCAGTATATGTACACTCTGTTTCATTTTCATTTCATTCCATACATATTGAAATCTATCATCTACAATGGTTTACATACATATAAGGTACTTTATATGCGCATGGATTTGTCTGTAATTTCTTTCATTATTACATCACATATACTTGTGTCAGAACTAGTCAGAAGGCATCACACATACATAAATTGACTGTATATGATATACAGTATATCATACGATATAATGTTTCTCTCTATAATATATACTTCCTTTTTTTTGTGTACTACAAGCAGCAATATAGAAATAATAACAAAGTCACAACAATGGTATGCGAACATCAAGATTCAAAGCAGATAAACACACACAGAAGCAATAAAGAAGAAGACCAAGAAGATTTCAAGATATGAGAATGAAAGTATGTAGATTTTTGTAGATGTAACGACATGAGGAATAGTTTTAGGAAGTCAAAATTGAAAGGACCACAAGACAAAAGGAGTTGTTATTTCACAGATGAAGCAAGAGAGAAAATAGAAGACGTGAAGATGCCATGCACAGACGAATTCATCCCCTTTGGAATTGAATAATCCATGGACTTGTGCCCCTGTCTTCCACCACAATTTGAACTTGGCTTTAGAAGCATAAGAATAGCAAACGCTTTTGCATGTATAATAATAATAATAATAATACAGATACAGATACTATACAATATATAGGTACAATACCGAGATATAAACAGATAGGAGTATGTAAATAGTAGTTGCAGATGGGGCCAGAGGATTCTTCCATCCTTTTTGGCCTCTCTTCGTCTTCCTCGTCTACTCATCTGTCTCTCCAACAAACTCCGACTCCACAACTCCGACCTCCAACTCAAAACGACTCAAAGGAATAAACTTGATAATAATTCTTTGTAAGCCACTGCATTCTACATTCTACAGACTACACACACACACACAACTCTCTCGTCTGTTCTGTCTTCTGTCTGGCACTGGCTCTCCATGTTTCTCCACCTATAGTTTTCTTAATTAACAGTAGGTAATTTAATTTTGCAAAGCTCGTCATCCGTTCATCACCTCAGATAACATCTGGAACAACTCTCAACTCAACTCAACTCTCTCGTCGGAGTCGGAACACATACACAGCAACAGATTTATTCAACTCCGTCTCCCAAGGACTTGAGGCTATCAGCCAACCAAATGTACAACAAAACTCTTATTACACAATGCGTTGGTCAACATTCCGCATTTTATCATTATACATTTCCGTTGCTCAATTAACTAAAAACATTTTCAGAAATTATTATTATTATTATATGCACAATATTTATCATGTAAATCGTACAATTTTACTAACGAACTTCATTTATTTAACCAACAACAACATTAACTATATCCACTGTATTTATACTTTGAATGTATATTTTAACTTCTATTATTATTATCACACAAATGTTATATTAATTACAAAAAATTACTTTCTATTAAACCAGTTGTTATTACGGTCCGTAATTTACGGACATTACGGTATACTGTGTCTTATAGGCAATCATTCTGATGAGTGACAGGGACAATAAAATGTATTATCTCTCTAGGAAATCCAGATTTTTCCATTGAATTTGTTTAATTTTAATTTTAAATTAAAATGATTTCAAATCTCTTTATGATCGGGATGCCTTAGATTTGGATTTGATTCGTTTTTTGAGCAAGGGATCCTACAAGAACATCTGTTTTTGTCAAAGAATGTTGAGGATGAAGTGAGAATTGGTTTGCGAGAGAAACTTTAAGCTTTCTCGTGTTAATTACCCTTAAAATGAAACAAGATATTATGTACAAGTACGGCCTAAAGACATTCTCAAGTGGGTAACAAAACCCTTGGAAATTGTTGGATGTGGCAAAACGTATGATTAAAATGGCCCTTTGAAGGACTTTCCTCTCTCTCTTTCGTTCTCGCTCATCTAGTTTACACGAAGCACACTTCTCATTTCACTCGAGGAGAATTGGATGCCCTTTAGCGGGCGGAAATAGTCTGCTCCTTTTACTCCTCCTAATTACTGACAAATTTGACGATTCGGAATTTTTTTGGGGGGATATTTACTGTGGGGACTATTGACTATAGACGAGGAACTGTACTGTCCTGTACTGCATGTATACAGTATGTAGTGATGGAGTAATGCAAAGGGTTTTACATTGTGGTTGGTATTTTGTTCCTCCATCTGCATTCTGCTCCCTTCCCAACAAACGTACAAACTTGATGAAAATGTTCTGTCTGCTGTCAGTAACATGAGAAACTGTGAAAGGAGCAACTCATCATTTATATTATCTGTGAAACATTTCAGGAGACACTTTTTAACGTTTCCTCTGTCTCTTTCTCTCTGTCTCTCTCTTTCTATCTGCAAAACAGTGGACCGACAAAGGACTAGGACAAAATCCCATGTTCATGGAATCCTGTGTGGTGTGTATGTAGTTTGGACTTTCTTAAATACTTCATTTTTGCTGAATTTCAGATCCCTTTTTTTCATACAAATTATACAAATTGAGAATTGAGTTTTCCAAGGGATCTGAATTTACTTTTTATATGTATTTATATACAGCAAGGAAAGTCAAGTCCCTTGAATTTATTGAACTGTCGACAGAAGATCATTACTCAGAGTTAAAAGGGGGCGTTTAAAGTTCATAATGTTCGTTTTTTTGGGGGGATGAACAATGTTTTTGAAACTGAAACTGTGATCATCAGGACTTACGATTAGACGTACGACTGCACAGATAGTCTCAGTATTTTTCTCTTTCCCTTGTTCATTTGTATCTGTTCGAGAAATAATGGGAATTATAGACGGGAGAGGCTTTTGTAAGCGTTGTCGTCAGTCAGTCGGCCGGTTTGTCTTTTCTCTCTTTCTCTCTCTCTCTCCCACAATTCAAAAGTCAAAGTGGACTGGACAAAATGTAAAGTACAAAATAAAAAATGTATAGTGTGTGTGTGTGTGTACATGACTGTTTCCTTTTTTTGTATGCCCTGTTGAATTGTGACTAGTGTAAATGTTCAGGGGGAAGAGAAAGAGCGTGGTCAACAAGCCACGGGTAAAATAATAATTAACCATGTCTCAATAAAGGTTCTAATGTTTTCCAGTTCATCATTAGATAATGATTTTCCATTGTATTGCAGCGTGTCCGAGAAACGGCAGAGAGACAAGTCAAGCGGAAAATGTTGTGTGAAAAAATGAAACGATGGAAAATGAGAGAGCTTTTTTTGTATTCATTCTGTCCATCTCGTTCGTTCGTTCGTTCGTTCGTTCGTTCGTTCATATAAAGTACAGATATAAAGAATGATTTGGCAGAAAAATGAACTGATTGCAAGAGAGGCGAACGAAGGACCTCGTCGTCGTTCGTGTAGCCCCGAAAATCTATACAAAATACAGACAGTCCGTGCACTGTGCAACAGGGTGGGTCTCTTTTGTTTTCTATAAACACTGACGAGACTCACAATCACACGAGAAGGAGACACACACAGAAAAAATAGCCTATTTTTATCATGCTACAATTGCTACATTCTACTGACTGATACATGTAGGCATGTATGCTTGTGTGCGTGTGTGTGTGTACAATTTGTATTTCTTTTTTTTGTTTCATTTTCTTTTTCTATTCAAGAATGAATCTTTACATACGATATTACGTTTATCCGTTTTACACATACTTACGATATATTTTATATCGGTGGAGTTGGGACGTCGTCGTTCGTCGTCGTCGTTTTTCTTGGTCATCCTCACAAAACTCGTCAGACTGACTCTCAAATTTGAAATTTGAATGCATGGACGTTCCTCTAATTTCTAGTGCATCTTCTTCTTCTTCTTCGTACATGTTTAAATACGGATAAAAACGGTAAGCATTCACAATGTAAAAGTTAAAAAAGAGGGAAGAAAAATACATTCAATATTTTTTTCTATCTAGGGTATGTATACTATTCTTTGCAAATCTGTCTTGAGATTCCAAAGTGTCCGTGTTTATACATTTCCATCCGATTATTATACAGATCAAATTAAATCTATTGTTACGAGTAATTAAAAAGGTTTTTTAAATCCTCCTCAGAGTTGTACCTTCACACTATATTTTGGTAAAGACTAAAGACGAAAGAGTGTGTACTGACAATGGATAATGATTCGCTGAGGGATGGATCCAGTTTCCACTTTCCACATTAAAGTGATGTCATTTGACTTTTTTGTCTTAATTTTCATATGTTCCGTGGGATGAGATGACTTGTTGAAGTTGTGGTTCAATCATTCCAGGGATTTGTATGCAGAATCCGTTGATTCGGGCTAATTATCCCTGAATTACTATGCAACTCGAGCGTGTCAGCATGTCCTTTTCCACTCACAAGCCTCATCGCTTCGTCCTCCTCGTCAACAACTTCTTCTTCTTTGTCCTCCTCCACAAAATATATAAATACAAAATCTCCAACTCCCAAATCCCCAATTCTCTGAGTCACTCTCAACCATACAAATTTCAAATACAAATACAGAGACGACTACAAATTCAACGTGTATTCACAGCTCACAGAAGTCAGAAGCAACAGAAATCTCTTTGTTTTTTTAACGGGAACATTTCAAGTATGTATATAAGATATACCAAAAGCATGCGTATCCGTTGATCTACTGCTAATTATGAATCACAAATTAGAATATAAATAAAACCGCTTTTAAATACAATGTATGTGGATTTAAATTGCAAGATGATGCGAACGACTGCTCTACTGACCAATCGATAAAACATCAAATCAGTTTCTGTGTTGTGTTGTGCGGCGCACAACTTGTGCCTACTCAGAATCTCAGAAACTTGAAAAATAAACAAGATTAATTGTAGAACAAACTTGATCCTGATTGTTTTATAAAATTATGCATATCTATATAATTAGGACATTCTCGTAACGACGATTTATAATATCTTAATTTGGATTACAGAGAGTATAGCAAAATGAGAATGTTGAGGGTTTTTTCTGTTTGCTTTTTGACTGGCGAGAATTGAAATATGGGAAGCTGGCAGTTGGTCGCTGGTTGGAGAATCTTTGATTTTTGGCCGAGAGTGCACGACAATGAATTGCAATTTGAGAAGGGACGTAGAGAGAGAGAGAGAGAGAAACGGTGGATGATAGTAGAGAGTTGAGGCAGTCGTGATTCTCTATTGTGTTCCACGTGCAAGTCGTGTGAAACCGAATCTAATAATACGCGTTTACCTTGTGGAGAGACATGCTGTGGAAACGTTCTTTTTCTTTGCATTCATATACTTACACGTATTTCGTATTGTACTTAAGAGGAAAGAAACTTGAATTTTAATTCCATATATTACGTTTTCATCTTCAATGAATGTTGTACACAGAACAAGATAGAACAAATGGATATAGCATATGAAAAGTTTATAGAGAATATGCTCATACATGCGTTCATGTAATCGTAAGTCAGATAGAATGGAGGAGACAGAGACTTTGAGACTCTCACAATTTCCCTCCCTCCAGACTCTCTTTTTAATTTACAGCAGCTGGGAGTTGCACTTAATATTCTGTTAATATGACCCAAAGCCGCCACTCAATAGCAATTGCAATAGCAAATGGACAGGAAATAAATTTTAACTTTTTGACTCTTCCTGAAGGAACTGATTTGGCTTATTGAATATTCTTCTATCTCAAAGCAAAGAGGACTCCATGTTCATGTCCGTTCACATAAATGTGTGCAAGTTCATACAAATACAAATGGGATCTTTAGGTTTTCATGCGTCAAAATGTCAAACCTTGTTAAATACTTGTGCATGTGTGTATTTGTACATAGAGAGAGAGAGAGAAAGAGAGAAAGAGAGAGCAGGACAGAGTCAAGATGATGATGATGTTTCGTGTGTGTAATTGTGTGGAGTTGTGTCTCCCTAATGGCTTGCAACCAAAGAAATACTTCCAATATTTCCAAGAGTGGAAAAAGACCAATTAGTTGAGAGAGTTGAGGTCTTGAAAATGAATTCCATGTGTGAATCTGGTATGAAGACGAGCTGGGAAGCAAATAGTCCATAGAATGAGAAGTCGTCCCGCTAATTTCCTCCAAGTCTCATCCTACCAATTGGTACTTATTCCAGTCTCAAGTGTCTCTCTCTCTCTCTCTCTCTCTCTCATTCTCATATTCTTATGATATTTGTCTGCACATTCTTCATCCTTCCCTATTCTTGTCGTCAACTTCCTTTCTTGTCAACAGCTCACTCATCATGTCACGTCTTCATCTTCATATCCTCATTCACCACAACATTCACAAGGAACAAGAATGCACCACAGCGTTTGAGGACTGGAATTGAAATTGGAAAAATTAAATTCACGGAATAGGTATCTGTCTGCATGTATAGAAATAGAAGTGTAGAGAGAGTTGGATAGACCACACTCACACTCACACTCACTCCGATCCAATCCAATCCACTCCCATCCTCACTTCCAAATTCCAAATTCCATTCCTTAACACAACAAAACTCCATCCACATCCCATTGCAAAGTGTAAAGCACAAAAGATTCTCCATACTGTTTTTTGTTCAACTAAAGTATAGGGAAAAAATAGGGAAAACTTGATGGAGAAGAAGCTGCACGAATATATTTAGCCAAGCTAATGGTAGCATTACTGTTGAACTCCAGGTCGGGAAAATAATTTTCTCGTTCTCTCTCTCTCTCACACACACACACCACACACACATATTGAAATAATATTGGTTGGAAATATTTGTGAGGATAATAATAATACTGTGTAAAAGCGTGTGGGAGATGTGTTCAGGCCATGAATGAACACGGAATGAGAATATGGAAAGAAGAAGAAGAAGAAGTAGGAATCAGAAGCTGAAGCTGCTGCTGGAAACGTGAAGAAGAAGAAGAAAATGATATGGAGATGGAGATGAAGAAGGAGAAGAATGAGAAGAAGGATGTGAATATTGTGAATGAGGATGAGAAGAAGGAGATGGAGAAGGGCAGGGTTGGGCGGATTGGACTCAATAATAATTTCTAATTCCCAGAGTCAAGTGGCAGTGCTGTATCGGAGATCGTGATCTGTTGCTATGTGATAGTAATAATTACGGGTTGTCAAATTCAGTAGCTTCGTACGACTAAAGCCGACGCCTACTCACGAAAATCTACGCCTTCCCAGCTTCCAACATCCAAAGGAGGTCCAACCTTACCGAATTTGCATTTCCAAATGAACACGAAATACCTTCCTAAGAAATATCCCAACGAAATATCCATTTGCTACTTTCTCAGACTCTCAACCTCATCTTCAGCTTCATCTTCATATTTACATGAAATACACTCAATTTATACATTCCCACCAATCTCCCCCGTTTTTTCTCACCTCCTCTTCTTCTTCTTCTTCTTTTTCTTCTTCTTCATCATCATCTCTCGTCTTCATCTTCACTTTTACAGGTCAACTCACATCCTTTTTTCTCTTGATTCTCTTTCCTTGTTCATCTTGAACAAATCTTCTGTCTCACCATTCAACAAAACTCCCAAGACTTTTATACTTGTTTTTTTTCTTCTATCCAATCTTCAATTTTTGTACATTAAGAACATTACAAAAAAGATATCCTGATTTTGTATACAAAACGTAAAAAACAAAACAAGAAAAACGGAACAAAGAAACTCTTTTTGAAAACCCACTAAAAATAAAACTTGTACATTTTATATTACTATAAATATTTTAATGGACTGCCTACGAATAGTTTTGGGATGGCTTTCAAATTTCCATCTATTTTCCAAGTCCTGACCTATGAATTTGGTGCAGTGAATCATTCTCTGATTTATTTTTTATTGGTTTCCTTTTCCCTTTCTTTTGCTCTCGTCCTCTTCCATTCTCATCTTTGAATGGCTCGAGAGAATCGAGATATGAACTCGTAGATTTTCCTCTCTAGTTTTCTTCAGTCTATACACAGATAAACTTCTATACTGACATCGGACGACTTGCTTGCTTTCAAAAGTTGTGAATGCGGATGGGCAGAACTCTCACATTCTTCTCACTCTCGACGACGACGTAGGCTGCAAAAACGTAGAGCTTTTGTTCCTCACATGAGATTTGAGAGTCTCTCGAGTTTAGAATATACATTTTTTTTTGTTTCATCCTTTCGTTCGTTCGTTCGTTCGTTCATTCCTTCTCCATGAAGTCAAAGTGAGAGTTGAGAGAGAACAAACTAAAGCTCCAAACTTTGAGCCATTATCCTTGTCTGTGTATGAGAAATGAGCAACAACCTGAGAGAGTGAGTATACGAAGCAAAAGAGTGAGAGAGAGAGAGTGAGAGTGAGAGAGAGAGAGAGAGAGAGCAGTTTGGTTCAAAGGCGGCGGCGTCTTGAGGGAACTTAATGAAATCGCACAGAGTGCCAGTGCCAGTGTGTTAATAGTTAATAGCCCGAAAACTTGTATCAACTGCAGTATTTCGTCCTCGCCACTCACATTAATGTCAATTCGCATCGAAAGGTGCGACTTGGAAAAGTCTTTGACTATCTGCGCCATCACATCATTTGCTCTCGCTCTTTTTTCCCCTTCCCCAATTTCAAACTTGCATTGCATTGCATTTCCACACACCATGAAGAATCGAGAAATTCAAGAATCAAATGAAAAATGAACAAGAAAGAATGCAGAATTTAAAAAGTTGCTCAAAAGTCCTCACAAACTCATACACGAAATTTACAAAATTATTATTGCAAGTCAAAACGACCATGGAATTTATGAAACCGATGGCAAGATTTGACACATCCAACTTGATTCTGGTTAATCTTCTTCACTTCTTCCCATCCTTTTCCTTGTCTTCGTCATCCTCCATTTTCCCACAGTGTCTTCAGTCTTCATCATCATTGTCTTGCTGTTGTTACCAAGAGGAACCGAACCACACTTGCACTTGCAAAATATCCCAGTTTTTTTTTAAAGTCACACGACGACATTACACAAACACGAAGACAAAGACAATGACAAAGACATGAATCATACCTGTGAATTATCATTTTTATTGTAGAACAAGAGAATGTTGACAGAGATTGAGAGCTTTCATAAAGTCTCAACACTTCTTTCTCTCTTTCCCTCGATATTTCCTCAACATTTGAAGCCCTTCTGCCTGTCGCACATTCTCCATCACTACAGTAAATGAACTAGAAACAAGAGAAACTTGAGAAAACATGGGAAAATTTAACAGAGAAAGAGAGAGAACTAAACTAACAAGGAAAAATATGAAATTTTGAGAAAATACATGTTTCTCTACAGATATATTATATATAGTATGTAGGATTTGTAGGCTATTGCGCGTACACACACATACAAATGCGTGTATCTTATGTATCGTATTGTAGAATGTAGTTCAAGTTGAATTCTGTTCTATCTACATGATGGGCTGACGTGATGAGTCGCTGTTGGGACACCTCACCTCATTTTTCAATTTCAGCAGCCCCGAAAAATGCTTCATCTCTCGGAAAACATCTGTTTCTGCTACAAACGAGAGAGAAAGAGAAACAGTACATTAGGCAAGAGGGCTGAATTGTATGTGTGTGTGTGTGTGTGTGTAAAGTTGTGAAGGGAGCAGATAATAATGTGAAATTCTGAAGAGTTTTGGCTCTTGCCAAGGATAAAGAACAATTAACAGCTTGAAAAACGTTCAAAAAATGCGAGTGGTTGGAGTAGTTGGCCATGTGTGTCTGTAAAATGTAGAATGTATTGTAGAGTGTAGATATGGAACTATGAAGAGAGTGAAGAGTAAGTGGGGAGGAAAGGTAAAAATGAAATGTGGACGAGTTTACCACTGCACGGTTTATCTTATATTAACATTAACGCACCATGTTCCTATACATCTGTATTGCTCTCTTTTACACGATTAGTCTTTTGGTCAGAGTCAAAGAGTCAGAGAAATATGTAATGTATGAGAGAATGAGGATGAAGAAGAGCATCGTTATTTTAGATTTGGACAAAATATATATCTGTAGATATAGGGAGCAAAGGGATGGAAAAGTCCGTGAGTGTGTGTACTTGTGTACGCACTGTTTCATCTATATCAATCTGTTACTCTCAAGGAAATTCGAAATTCTCTCTTTGCATTGTTTTGATGATATTTTTCATGAAGGGTACGGTCAAATGCCGGTATTTTGAAGGAAGAGGCAGTCAGCAAGGACCAGGATCAGAGAGAGAGCGAGAGAGAGAGAGAGAAACAGAGTGTGTTTGTGTATGGAGATGGCATAGGTAAAAAGCCTTTTACCCAAAGTCCAAACACTGTGATAAATGGTAGGAGTTTGGGAAAAAATTGTATTAGGAAACCCTGCCCATTTAATTACAGGGTATTTTTTTCTGATGATGGGCACAAAGTTGAGAGTTGGAAGTTGTTGGGAAACCAAAGAGAGAGAGAGAGAGAGAGAGAGAGAGAGAGAGAGAGAGAGAGAAAGCTCAGGCGATAGCTAAATCCATTCTTGGGGCTCTCTTGTCGAATATTTTTTAAAATGACAGCAACACACACACACACACATACGAAATGAAATGAATACCACATTCTCAATTCTCACCAAAAATTTTGTTTCGACATTCTCGAAATTAAAAAAAAAAAGAAACTCTTTTTCCTTTTACTTTCAATTTCCTGCATTTCAATTTTTAGATGGACACCCACACCTCCTCCCTCCCATTCATTTATATTTGAATCCTCTCATCTCATATTGGATCAGTCGGGCATATAAACATGAGTTGTATATACGCGACTGTATAGTTTCGGACGGACAAGTGGACATGGACATCCATCCATCCATCCATGTATAAACTTTAGTTGCTTTTTTCTTCCCCAGCTCTTCATCCGCCTCTATTTCTATATTTGAGCTCACTGTCACACTCGTTACTTTATCCACCAACCCAAACCAACGACCAACACCAGACACATTTCATTTAACTTTGGTTCATTTCATTATTTTCATTATAATCCATCTGTGTTTGTTGTCAGCGTTCTGTTCTGTTCTGTTGCCGTTCATCTTCCCTACACATTGCTATCTGTATATTCACCTTCCAAAATCCATTTCACACACTGACATTTTACATTTGAATTTAAAACTCAATTTTCATCATGCTCAAAAAACTAAGTGTATATTTTTTTTACAAAAAATTAAACACTGTCCACTGTCCATCTTCTTTAGTCAAAGCCAAAAACTTAAAATTGAATGTGCGAGGGAAAGGAAAAAAACCAAATCCAAAGACAAGCAAACAACCAGGATGAGAATTTCATCTCTATTACAAATTAAAACTCCGACTCGTATTGCAAATTACACACACACAGCTCATTGTCTGTATCTGTTTTCCAGACATCAAGATCTTTAGAGAGAGAGAGAGTGAATGTAAAATGACTTTCCTTTTATGAAATATTCATTGTACGTACATGTTTTTTCTTTTGTAGTCTAGTCTAGTGTACTAACCTATGATCTTCTAAAAAGGATCGTGATTTCAAGAATGTTTTTTTTTCCTCTTCGTTTTGTGAGGGAGTAAACAACAAGCAGTTTATTATTTGCAATTTTATTATAATTTTTACTCTTCGGCTGACCTTATAAGTAGAAACGGCATTTTGTACATATATGTTTTGTTGTATTTTGTATTTCACCCATCTCCTCCTCTCCCCTTTCTGTCTCCCATGTGACTACAATGTATCGTACATTGATACAGAGATACGCTAATTAAATCCTTATACTTTTAGTTCATGTTCATATATACAGATATCTATATGAATGAGGCAATCTCATAGTACTTTGGGCGAAAAAAGCATTGTGTGCGGTCTATCTCTATTCTCTGTATACAGAATCCATCAGATTGGAATTATAAAAGAAAAATCAAAAAATTTCCCCATGGCTGCTTTTGTGTACCATAAAATGGCTGTTTGCTGTTTTGCTTGCTGTTATTGTCTCGTCTCGTCTCGTCTGTGACATGCTGTAATTACATGTGTGTGCGTTTGTGTTCTGTATTGCCAATGTTTGGTGTGGAATTCTCGACGATTAAATTGTAATCGACATCTCCCAACTCTAGAATTAACTTCAAAATGAAATGAAATTCTATTGTCAAAACTGTCAAGGTGGGCAGAATAACTGCAGAGGAGGGAAAAAATATAATTATAAATAATTTGGAAAATGCACCTTATTTTCATTTTCCAATGTTGTACCTTGTAAATCTGTCTTGGTTCCAAGCAAGAGTTGCAACTCTCGTTTATGTAATTAAAACTATTTGGCGCCTGGAGCAAAAAATCCCCCCATCAAATAATAAAGCTGTATAAGTTGCAATTCAAGTGTCTCGTTGCTGTTCAAGTCATTTCCCCCCACAATTTCTTCTGCTTCATTAGCCAACGAGACAAAATATATACCATATACCCAATTAATATTACATAACGGAACAGTTCAAAGATGACATCACGCTTTTTAAATTACATGTAAAAAGAATTCCAGTAGAGCAAGGAAAATAACCAGGAGGATTTTTACGTTTGATCCTCTTCACTGTCGCTTAAGGATTTTGTGAGCGTGTATGTGAACTCTCAATTCTGAATGAACGTGTGTGTGTGTGTGTCACATTATGTCGTCACAAAGATGTGCGAAGTGTGTGTGTTTCTGTATTTGTTTTTGGACATGAGGTTTTCTCCACGCATGTTAGAAAAAGGACGGTGTGGATTGTGGATTGTGGAAGTAGAATGATGATGATGATGATAATATTATGGGTTCTCCAATAACAACGGGTAGATCCAGATTATCCCGAACAGATAGTGAAAATACGGACAGTGTGATGATAATGATGATGATGGGAAGAAGATTCCTTTTAATTCTTTTGAAATTGATGAGCTGAAAAGATATTATTATTGAGAGTAGATAGAGAGAGAGAGAGAGAGAGAGAGAGAGAGAGAGAGAGAGAGAGAGAGAGAGAGAG
>JAIUND010002793.1:0-19778 GCA_034699125.1 Gisinianus flammeolus | reverse complement strand
TGAGAATTTTGGCGCCCCTTTTACAAAAATCCCTGAGATAGATCTCTCAGGAATCTCACCCACGGAACGCCCCTGACTGTGCTGCGTATGATATGATATTGTACATCAGTTGAAGTTAATATGTAATATGTATGGACAGATGTTGGTTGACAAGCTGAGAAAGTCTACACGACAAGAGCGACAATTACACATACATATGTGTATACTGTATGTATATAATATACATATATAACTACGTTTAGTTGGTTGGTTGCTTGTGGATTTGTTTGCTATGATATATATTTTGTTGATGGTGGGAGCTCATTAGAGACAATCTGCCAGTTGAATAAACGTACGGCCGCCAAAAGGACCGCGAACTAAATTTATCTGTGTGACAAGCGATGAGAAGACGAAGAAGAAGAAAACGAAGAAGACAACGAAGACGACATAGAGAGAAAGAATTAAGGGATGAAGCATGGTAAAAGTTGAGAGTTGGAAAAATGTACAGAAACAGGGGACTATCAGTAGAGATAGAGGGTAGAGAGAGAGAGTAGAGACTATATTGTGAGGAGGATGTTTTAACATGTATAAAAACTAAATTTAACCTCCATACGCAGAGTGGAAAGAGGTTGTTCTGGAGGTGATAGGATTACAAAAGAAGGTATTAAATGTTGATTAAATGTGTATATAATTTATAACATGGAATGATGATTCGATAGAGTAGGTACCCCTGTCTGTGCCTGCATACACACTGTACATACTCGTATACTCGTACTCTCTCATCCACCACCAGCAAACTGCCGTACCGTAGATAGATTAATTAGGTGAGATGGAGTGATGTTATTTGGTTAAGAGAATGAAGATTTCAAGCAGGAGTGCATAAAATCAGCATTTCAGACTTATTCTCTACGTTAGTTATCTATTATTTTGTTATCGGTCCGTTCTTTAATGCTCTTTATGCGCCCCCATCCATTTCTTTCCATGTATATACGAACGAGAACGAACGTAACGTATACATGCATGCATGTAACATGTTACACACACATTGTATTGTACAATGTACATATAGGTGTCTTATGTATTTAGTTTTTCACTCAGTTTCAGATTACACTTGGCCTCTGGCAAACTTTCGTCATTCTCATCCTTAAATCTTCAGTAGTCACACACACTCAGTTCCTAATGACCAACACTAAATGCACTTATACACATGTTATTATTATTATTTTCGCTTATCAGTCATTGTTAGGACTAATAACAGGACAACAACAACTACAACTCAATGGGGGTAAATAAAGCATTTCAGAGTCCTCCTCCATCACAACAACAACAACAACAGCAGCAACAAAACTCACAATGAAATACACAGCAGAAAAAATATTTTCTTTTTATAAAAAATAAATCTTAAGCAAGTTCTTTTTCTTCATGTCCAATTCAAATCCAAATTCAAAAATTCAATTCAAATCAAATCCAAAAAGGAATCAAGTATATAGAAGACGATGGAGTGGAATCTGCATTTAAATTCTTACTCAAGACGAAGGAATGAATGAAAATGTCCGAGATGAACTTTTCCTTTAGTACGTAGTGACTGGAGAATTCATTGAATTGAACATGTTTCATCTATAGTTATACCTATAATAATATATGCATGGCGTGGAATGGATGAGAAAGAATTATAATATACAAATCTATTGCATATTTCTGTTTCTTCTTTTCTCTGTTCAGTAGCAGAGTCGTCATTTATCAAAGAATGTATTTAATTCTTCTTTCTATAATTTTCCCAACTATTACGTTTTACGTTACTCTCGTTCTCTCATGGCTTCTTAGCAATTACTCTCCAGGAGCATTCGTATCTGTATCTATGGATACAAGAGAAGAGTGTCCTCTTCGTCCTTCCCGTATCTTATATAGTTAAATAGCGACTACATGATGTAATACACTTATTTCTCAGGCGCTACGTAACACACTATACATGTTCATAATCATACTAATACCTACAGATAAGATATATGTATGATGTTACAATTTATTTGTTGTGGGAGAAATGTTTTTGTTTAGATTGAGGGAGTAAATATACGAGTTTTTAAGAGTAGCAGTTGAGCCGACGAGGACGACGATGACGACCGACCGGGTGAATGTACATACTTGTATGCATGTAAGACAAGAGAGAGAGAGTTGAGAGTTGAGGCCAATGGGAAGAGTGCCAAGTCATTGTCAGAGACTTCTTGGAGAGAAACACAAAGAGTTTGTTAAAAGTTCGTTTTTTTCTCTCATTCTCTTCGTCTTGACTCTGTTGGAAAAACAGAGGGGCGTCAGGACTTAATTTCCAGGTGGAAGAGAGAAAAAATGAAGGATTGGGCGAAATTTACCTCAAAAGAACCGATATTCACGCCACACAATGTGATCCATTTATCTTCTTCGTACCCTCAACATCAATCTTTGAACACTTTTACCCTGAAAAATACACTAGAAAACTTTCTCACCTACAAACCAACCAACCAAATATAAAAATACAATCATCTGATATACATACATAGTTCACTCACTCACACACATTACGCACACACATACAGACACCAAGGCAAACGAATTTTTCTACCCGGCTTTTTTCTCTTTTGCTGCCTGTATCAACAACATCAAACTGAAAACTACGAACATATACCAACCTTTATGCTCTCTCGAAAAGTACCAGAAAAAGAATAAAAAAAAGTAAAAAAGCTATCCCTGATCCCGGGTGATCAACTTATAAATTGCCAATTATATAGACCACTCTGAACCACCCTTCTCTCTTTTTCTTCCATTCTTTATTTTCCTTAGCCAACAACTAATTACTCAAACTTCTTCACTGCTCCATTCAATAACAACTCTCATTATTAAATCACATCCTTTAAATATCAATCCACCTGTTTCTCAATCGTCTTACTACCTTTGCCGCTTCCCTTTAGCGTTTACACAACATGTATATACATGTATGCATACTTTCAATTGATCGTCAACCGTCAATAACTTACATCAGAGTATAATAACACACACATTTTGTGATACATATCGTATACAGTAGTCATATCACATATGGCTAATACTCTAATACATATGGGTATATTGTATAGTGCATTATCATTACGCATATGCACTTTAGTTTCATTTTTTTTACTTGACTCTATTTATGTACATGACATACTAAAATGAAAATAATACTGAAACGGAGGAGGCAATATATGGTTGGTTCGACGTACCAATAATTACAACGAGATCTAACATCATTCATGAAAAAGAGACAAAATTATTTATGTGGCTGTGCGAGTAAGACGCGCACAGACGCTCACTATAATTCTTTCATTACGCTTCTGTTCAAAACCATTATAATCTTTTATACAGTTTACACATATCATTGGAGATTTTATTGGGGAGATGAGATGGGATGAATATCGCACGAGAAGAACGACCATCTAAATTTATTCGATATCACGAATCACTGGATTCTCAACTATGAACTACACACTCACACACACACATAAATAACGTCGTACATGGTTCAATTTGAGAATATTTTAATATTTCGGTGTATGGTACATTAGAGTTTTAAAGTCGTAGTTGTATGAAAATGTTTAGATTAACATTTGATAAGGAACAGATACAAGTTGTATCATACAACCAATTAACTGAAATGGCTGTACAACACTTGCAGATGCATCATTTTATAAAAATCAACAGGAATCTGCCGTCAATATTTTACACGACTTCATGTCCATACAATATTGACGAGTAAAAACATGATGGAGCAAACATGGCTTGACCGTTTTTGTATTTATATATTTGTAAGTTTAATTTTATTGTTCAGTAATTTTGTTTTAATAATTATTTTAGTAATTATGAATTACAAACTGCTTTATCAGGTAGAATTTGTGAGTCGTTGACACGCGATACAAAATTGATAATCAAGAATCTTGATTCAAGATTCTTGATTTCAGAATAAAATTAAGACCAATTCACGAGCTGCCGTTTTGATACACGGTACAGGTAAATAAAATATATACATAAAAATCAGCTCTCGATGTAATTGAACATGGCAATTACATTATTTCTTATCATCTCTGACGCGGTGTAAAACTTTCTTCGCAATGAACATAATTTTAATAATTAACTATCGATGAGTTGGATCATGTAATCATAATTTTAAATATATATTTTGTTATTTTCGAGTTTTATACATATTCGAAGACGCGCGTATAAGCCATACAATTGATTGATAATGTTTTTTAAACCATATTACACATACTATTGTAGTTATTGCGTGTTTAGAATCTGGAAATGTACAATAAATGTATATATTTACTACAAATATACCAAGAATTAAGCAGACTCGTAAAAATAATATTATTAACATACATAAGTTAAAAATTTGAAATGGCTGACAGTGACACGCATAAGAGTTAAAAATATATTGCATAGACTGCATTAATATAAAATAAAAAGTCGGATCAATAAATGTTTGTTTCTACATATTTAAATTTTAAACAATGTATAGTCGGAAACTTTACACGTCTATGAAAGGAAGTAGAAGTAGAATGACACAACTTTATGAATATAAACGTTCTAATATTATGTTTTTTGCACTTACAAATATTATTATTATTTATATGATCATGAAACGTAAATTCCCTCAAATAAATGAAAAACTGTAGCTGAAAATAAATAAACATAACTACTTAGATTCAATACAAACATTAGAATTGGCACTTTCAGTCTGATGGTGAGACAGCCATTTGCTGGCCACCAAAGGGCACTACGAGGTCTTCATTATGCTCTACACGAATAGAACACAAAGCAGCCTCAATTTCATCCATAGCCCATTCCATCTAGAAAAGACATTTATAAAAATTAATACATGACAAAAGTATGTTTTGTAGCATTACAAAATGTATACATCAAAGGAAAAGAAAATATTTTTGCATGTACGCACAAGGTCAATATCTTCTTGCGAAATAAGTGAAGCTCCAAGATGTTTTTCTGGATTGGGTGTATCTCCTAAAAGAAGATTTGGTGGACGTAGTAGTGTTGGAGATAGTGCTTGAACTTTCTGGAGGTAGTGACGGGATCGTTCTTGAAATTCTCTTTGGTCCAAAGAATGAGAGCCAGAACCAGAAACGTCAATCATTGCAGATGCTGTCTCTTGAAGAATTTTGGCCAATTCATCTTCATGTCCTCTTGATGGATGTGATCCACTTGAAGTGCCAACAGCACGAGAATCACTATAATGAAAATGAAAATAACACAAAATATGTTCAAATTAAAGGTTTGTGTTTTCTTATATATATATAGGTATACATAATTTTATTATTATATACTCGTATTAAATTATCAATTACCTTTGAGATACACGGACCACTGGTGTATTACTCACAGGATCTTGAAGTAATCGTGTCCTCTCACTTGTGTCAACGCCCTAATTAAGACACCATTTATAAAATGAAATAATTTCTCATGATTGAAGCCTTCAATTTGAAGGGTACTGCATGTAGTTTTAAATGATAATGACGAAAACTTTACCTGAGAATCATCATCCGAATTGCAGCTAAAGCAGTTCATACAACAACTCATTTTCATGATGAATCTTTTTTGAGGATAAAAACTATTTAAAATTGAACGTCTGTCAAGTATTTGTTGTACCACAGTTTAACCTTTTTAATGGAGACACTTTAATTAAAAAATTTAATAGACACTTTACGGCTTAGACAGCCTAAGTTAGACTTAGCAGGGTTTTATTAACATTAAGTATAAGTTATACTGTATAACAGTGACAGAAACAAAAATAATGACACCACACAAAAAGGGTCAGAAGACACACATTACTATTTGAAATCCGCCTTTTACTTGACGTAAATTGTAAATGTGTAGTTAAGTTTGAAGTTTACATTTAAATTAAATATTAAATTACTCCTATAGATAATTTTTTTAAAGTGGCCCCGCCACTTGACTTCTCGGCGCAGTGTTGTATAATCATCAGAATTGGTCATCGTAATCCTAGGATATCTTTTTGGGTAATGGTTTGGTACACAATCCTAATCATGATTAAAATAGCAGATTTTTTGGTAATCATAATTATTGGTAACCATTTCCCGCCCGATCTTTGGTAATCCTAATCTTAGGTAACCATATGTAATATATGAGTACATATGCCCTCTATTTGTTGATCAGAGGGCACTTTGTGTTTAAGCTATTGGTGCCTAACCGTCATTAACGTTAATAAAGTTTATTCAATTCAATGCCCTGATTACGTGAGGCTTACATGGTGAGCGATCTTAAAAGATTACCAAGAAGATTATACAACACTGCTTCGGCCCCAGTTTTTATTTCAATTAAAAATGAGAAAGAACCGCTACAGTCTACAGTTAGAAAAACAGGACTTGATTTACATGTAAGCGTAGATGATTCCTGGAATATTCAGATTATTTGCCTTTTACAAAGATCTGTACAGAGTCTATGAAAGATTTCTGCACGAAAGTCAAATACCTTGGCGTAACAAAAGTAATGAGTTCTAAGTTCTATGAGTATTTTCACAGCGCGGAAATGAACTTTATTACACTGCTGACACTACTGCATGCTTCAACACGAAAACGAAAAATGATCCAAACGCACCTTTCAATCACTATTCCCGTATAATATATCAAATCTCATTTCAATAATCCACCGACGGGATGATTTCATTCCAACGCACATTTTCTACATCTTATATACAAAAACCTCATTCAGATTTGATGTACAATTCCAATATGTCATCATGATTTTTTAAATGGATGTAGTCAGAAAATAAGAATCAGTACTGGAAAATGTTTTTCTGTTGCTGGCAGTCAATATTCAACTAATCGACAAATCATCGTGAATAAGTAATAGTTTGGTTGTGAATTCAATCGAAAAAGATGGAGGAATCGTTTTCTCAAAATAATGTAAGTACATGTTTGATGTATGAGATAATGAATGTGGAGTGACAGGGAATTCGAACCAAAAATATTACTGATGTATACCGTCGTTTCAAAACATATGACGCATTCCTATTTACATTAAACAGTTCAAATCAGTTTACTCAAATTCACATTATAGTAATTTACTATTATAGTAAAAAAGTTTAAAATAAATACATAAATACAAGTTGAGAAAACTTTTACAGAGAACTAAAACAAATTCAAATATCGACAAATGTTACACGTTAGTTTAGCTTTACTTTGTTTCCATTCGAAAATTTACATAAATAATAGATATTTTGAATACTGTAATTAAGTGGTAAGCAAAAAGAGTATATATGCATATACGAACTTTTTCCTTAACATTTTAAAACGTCATGCAATAAACCACAATACATTATAAATAAATTATTTGTCGACACAAAAAAACTACCAAAGGTACTTGTTAGATTGTAATAATATCCTTTCCTAACTTCGTTGTTACACCTATTGTAAGTAAAATTAATTGATTATAAAAGGAAAAGGAAACTTTTCGTGAAAATCACAAAACATTTTAGGAAGTAAATCTAAATTGCTGATAAACTGATAATGTATATATTGTATACCATTAAAATTTTGTAAAATTAGTATGCTATTAATTATAATGTTCAATAATACATTTCTTTGAGTTTAATTTATACATTCAGCATTAACGGTCAATCAGCAGATCCACAATTTGTACTGACAGGATAACATTATACTGCCAGTTTGTTTTTACGTGTGCATACCTTATGCACGGCTAATGAAAAAAGTTATTTATTATTTCTACTATACGATTTACCTACATAGAAATTTCTTAATTATTATTACTTTATTTTTTTACGAGTGATTAAAGATATACGATTTCCGGCGATGTCGTTTTCAAATTTGAAAGAATAAAATATCGTGTATATTAGTAATTTTATTAGTAGACAATCTGACATATTATTGTTAAAACTACTAACTAACCAAGTTTACTATAGTTTGGAGGCGAGATGCACCTTCCTAGTATTTTTCCCACGTAGATCGGTAAACAGGAACACGAGGTTATAAGTGCAACTTTCCACATGAACGTCCCTGACCCAATGAAGCTCAAATCTGAGAATAAAACGTTCAAATTGTTATTTCCCAATGAAAATAGGAAACTTTTAACTAAATCTAAAACTAAATCTTACCAAAGTAGTCGTGAAATATGAAAAGGGAGGTCACATAAAGCAGGAATGATACAACTTCAGCCACTATCATGAGCCGATGCATTGTTCGAATGGTGAGAGCGACCATAATAAGCTCCGTCAAAATTAAAGACGTAAAACTGATGGAAACAATATGAATGAATTCATCTTTGCTATAAAGGGGTAAAAGAAATTGAAATTCATTATTCATTATTATAAATGAGTCATTTGAAATGACAAATTCAAAGTGTCAAATAAATTAAGACGACTTACAAAAGGATGAGAGCTCCATACATGATCATACCGCCTAAAAAATAAAAAAAATTGAGGTATATATTTAAATTTATTCCTGATTATTGTGTTGTTTATGGGGTGGTTTATAATGTATTGAGGCAAACCTTGGAAAATACTAACGAGAACCCAAAGAAAGAATGTTTTGTAGGTGAGACTCCGTCCTTTGCCTAAATCTGCATACCTGCAAAATTCAATTATCAATCATTAGAAAAACCATGTAGAAAATTGTGATTCGCTCAAAACAAATGACCAAATAAGGCATAATAATTAATTATTAATACATTCAAAAACTTTTCATCAAAATGCAGTTCTTTAGCACTTGTATCATATACAAATTCGGAAAGTTTTACACGTACAGTTCAGGTAATCGGAGCAAGTCAGCGGCTCTAACGTCCTTGTCGAGCACCAAGGCAAACACAGGGAACATTGTGTATAATGTGGCATAGCTATAAAAAATATTTCAGGCCAAAAATGAAGCATATATATAAATTTCCAGTGCATAAGGACATCATATTTGTGAGTTTTATACAGAGTTAAAAGGTTTCCTTTTTTGTACTTGTTCAAAAATCAAAAGGTAATGATTCATTAAAAAGGCATAAAAGTTATACTAATATCCAATCAGTTTGATAAAATAATACTCACCCTATCATAAGGAATCCTTGATACAGGGCAACAGAGGAAAAGTAGAAAATGGAGGAAAATACTGCTTGCATCACAGTGATGATTAACCCTCTATGCATCACGAACTGTGCCAGAGAAGCTGACCTCTTGTAACTGTACCGACCGTGAACCAAAAGGAGAGAGGCCACGAAACTAAACTGTGTGATGGAAAAGTCAGCCGCCAACGAGGCTTGTCTACCCTCCTTGCCTTCAATTCCAATACCCACAGCCGCTGCTTGAATCATCGCTACATCATTCCCACCATCCCCGATGGCAGCGGCTCTTTTCCCTGTACTTTTCTGAACGAGCTCAACAACTTTTGCCTTTTGAGTAGGAGAGCAACGGCAGACCACAACAACTGGAGAACCACATGCTGATTCCATAAATTCGTTCTCATAGTATTGTAAATAAACCTAGAAAAAATATCACAAAAAAATCATATAATCGCTCATAAAAAATAAAAGCACATACTTCTTAAGTATTTGGTTTTTGTTTTGTTTCACTTACAATACTCAAAAAATTAAAGACTTTCATTTAAAGTACATATAAACTTACATCCAAAGACTCTCCTTTTATAACCATCGGCCGATCGGGTGTTCGTTTGAAATTATTCAATTCATTCAAGGCTTGAGCTCTATCTGCAATTTCTCTAAAGATGAATAACTCTTGTTGACTGGCTACAAGTTTTGAACTTTTGGCAATGCATACTGCTGTTTCTAATTTATCTCCCGTGAGCATCCACATTTTAATTCCAGCATTTCTTAAAGTTTCAAGAGTGACTTTAACATCCTTTTGAAGAGTATCCTCTACACCGGTCACACACACAAGATCCATACTTTCTTCCAAGAGACTTATTGCATTTGCAATGGCTGTCGGTCGGTCAACTTTACTACTTTTTGCAGCTGAATACCGTCGGTCAAATTCATCATAAGCTTCTTGACTCAAAGTTTTCTTGGCTACTACTAAAGTTCTCAAACCTAAAAGATGTAAAATTCACTTGTATAAGATATTAATTTCGAAAATAAAATCATTGTGCGTATTTCGCACTGCGTAAATAAACGTTTCAAAGAACAAAGAGACGGTATTACATCATTGTACTGTTTAATTTAATTCAATGTTTTTTACTTTACTAAACTAAACTTTACTGTAGTACAAATAAATATAAAAGTACCTTCTCTGGACATGTTTCCTAAACTTTCATCCATCCAATCCGTATATTTGACTATCTGTTGCATTATAAATTTCATTTATTGTTAGTGAGAGAGCACTTACACGCAAATAAAATAAAAAGCATGAAATGTATATATTTGACTACCTTTTTCATTACTACATCTGCGCCCTTTTGGTAAAATATTATTTCACTGGTCTGCGTATCCTATCCAATTCCAAATAGTACAATATTACTAACATATTCCAAAATGTCCAAAGATAAATTGTCATATTCGACATATTCTATTGAATTAATGATAAACTTAATACCTGTACGATGATTCCCATTCGCTTAGCTTCGGATGTAAAGGGAAATACTTGTAAAATCTTATATTTGAGTGTAATGCCACATTCGTACATCTTAAGAGTCATTGTGCTTTGATCCCGTTGAATCAAGGAGAGCCCAACTTCTTTGACATAACTAACTAACGCAATCTAAATAGGAAAGTATATAAAATACGGAATGATAAAACCTTGTAATTTAATGACATTTGAGTAAGTTTTTGAATAGAGACGAATTAAGATTCGTACTTCATCTGGACTCGATGCTTGATACGTGACTTCCCTATCCGGTTCCATGCTCAACTCAAGTTCTTCATCTTGAATTTCTTCAGTCACTGGGGTGACGTTATGACAAACACCCAAGGCTATAATGGCTTCAGTTACTCTTGTGGTCTCAGTGACTCGCATTATACCTGTGTGTGGTTCCACAATACTTGATCCCGTTTTAGCCATAAATCCTTGTTTCAACTTCCCTCGTACCTCATCCACCGAATCAGCTTGACTATTCTGAAGACACAAGCGCTTAAAAATCATTTCATTTTGAGTTAGCGTTCCAGTTTTATCCGTCAAGAGATACGAAATTCTTCCAAGGTCTTCTGAAATCGTTGTTGAACGAGCTACAGTCCCTTCAATTGTCTTGTCTCGTTGGATCGCCCAGGCATAGTACGCTTTTGCCATATCCAAATTTACACGCAAACTATGAAATTATAAGCAATATTGCACAACGCATTATTATAATTATTAATTAAATATTGGCATTTACATTTTTGTCATTTTTCATAAGCATGTGAATTTTACAAAGGCATAGATAAGTCGATTTAGGCATGTGTCTTTGAATAATATATGTAATATTATTGTAAATTATACTATTATTCGTTATATAACAATATTTCATTAGTTTTCAAGTTCTTTTACCTGATTGGGATAATGTAGGAGAAGAGGAGAACAAACCGAAACATATATCTATACCAAGGCCTAAAGAAAAAAACAACACAAGAATTCATTTAGATACTTTGACTTTGAATACATGCACATTGTATTGTAAATATTCCAAATAAATATATATATTTTGTACCCTTGAAAACCTTTAAGACACATCATTAATAGTGCTAGGCCAAGAACAGCAAGAAAGAGAATCTGCAATAGTAATAAATAAAATGTTCAAATATTTTACAGGATATTTATAGTATTTATACTATGCAATAACTTTGATGCATAGTTTCACACATAATTTGCCTTTTACTTTAAATTATTACCTTGGTCAAATTGTTGATTTCAAGATCAATTAGACCGACTTTGGATCGTGGAATCGAATTATTCATCACACTTCGAGTTTCCTTCCCTGTATACACGACAACTCCCACCGCATTACCAGCTGCCAGCACTGTATTTGCCCATAATGTATTCTCGACATGAATTCCTTCTTCTTGTGCCAATTCATCTTCTATTCCTGGAGGCTACAAATTTATCAAAAAATGAATGAATCTGGTAGAACTTGCATACTAATCATGCTGATAATTTCAAAAAAAAGAAGACGAAATCCATTTAGGTACATACCTTGGTCATAGTTCCAACAAAAGAATGAATATCTTTCTGTGGTCTTTCGGCATATATACAAATATTACTTGTAAATAATTCTGAATCATTTTCAAGATCATGAAGAATCGGTATTCGAAGTTTCCAATCTGTTTCTCCATCAAGTTGATCGGTTCGAATGAAACAACGGCCAGATTTATCCGATGTTCGAAGTAAAACCATATCTGCTGGTACTCTTTGATTTTTTTCAACCATAATGAGATCTCCAACCTTTATTAGATTTATGAATTAATACACCAAGACTATATAGTATGTATATGTATAATAACTTTAAATGCAAATTGCATCGTATACATTACGTCCAACTTACTTTAATTTTCGAACTTGGAATATAACATTGATCATCCCGCCCTATCTTGTGATACTTTTGGTTATTTATTTCTTTGTCCCGTCTCCGTCTTCTGACATCATCCACAGCTTCCCGTATGCATGTGACACTTATAACAAATATCTACAATAATAAAAACACATTTTAGGAACACTTTAAACAAGAAAACTCTAGAGTTTTATCATATTTATTGTAAAATAGATGGTGGAAAAACAGTAAGAAAGTATAAATGTAATGTCGATCGTGATTGCATTTATGTAACTGACATGAAACAAGCTATGCCTAAACATGTAGTGTCATTCTGAAAATAATGGAAAATTACTCTGTCCAAAGTGTTCGTTTAATACGAATCAGAAACAAGGTTTCGATAAACATTTAGCTTACCATCATTATACTATTATACTATTGAAATATTTGATAATTTGTATCAAAGAGAAGTGGAAGTGTAAAACGTGTATATTGTATGTTGTAATTATTTATTATAACTAACCAACGGTCCCCAGTACGTATAAATTAGCCCGATTCGGACCGTCTGGAAAAATTGAGAGCAAGCCATTACTAGGAAATACAAGTTGAGGAAAAATTTGAACTGTTGAAACAGTACCTGAAAATGAACAAATACAAATAAAACATACTGTTATTTTAAACTTTTCTATTATAATTAGATACAAATGGCAATTTAAAGTCGAGTGAATGTAGATTCGCCAAAATTATTTCCAATAGAATACTTACCAATGGGAAAAAGCTAAACATGTTGTATTTTTGATTTCTAATAATATTTGGAGGGTACTTTTCATCCAATGGTTTTCCAATAGTAAACTCCCGAGGTTTCAATTCTTTCTTCCCACTAAAAAACCTTGATATCTTCGCGCAACACCTGCAATAACAAAAAGTACCCATACATTGCGATAACTAGATATTTTAAACTACTCGACTGACGTTTTTTATTTGGGTATATATAGATTCAAAAATATAAGAATATGCAAAAAGTAAACTCATACCAGCACGCAGCTCTTCCAAAACCACCAATACAGCGCATAAATCTTCCTCGATCATGATTTCCAAGACGAAGATTTAATTGTCGATGATACTCTTCAGTTTGGTGGGAGGAATTGGCGGAAGAATATTGTCCATTTTCAGAAGAGGTTCCAATGTCCTCATCATCCCCAGCATTCACATTGATGGCTGTCTCATTGTTGTAATTTGGGTTGTCGATACTCAAACGTCCTTGTTGACGAAGCATTTTCCCTTTTTGTTGCTTTCTTTGACCTTTTTTACTTTTAGTAAATCGGGTTGAACGATGTTTTTCAAATGAAACAGTCTCCGAGCTCTCGTCACTACTGGTACTACCACTAATATTTTTTCCTGTCGAATCCGTAGTAGTAGTAGTACTTTTCTTTCGTTGAACGAAAGAACTACGGTTTCGATTTTTATCCGATAATAATGGTGTTTTGTAACCTGATGACCGAGTTGAATTAGCTAACAATCCTCTTGATTCCTCATCGTCATCTCCCGACTGCAACTCTACAAATTCTACTTTCCTACTACCTTTTTTCCACATCAATCTGCCACATTATTTGTCCGCTCTGCCCACTAATATATATTATTTTAGTTTTGTCATATACATATATATTAGTCTTTCAAAAAATAATATTTGCTCTTCTCAACAACTGATAAACTTTATGTATTTACAAGATAATACACTACAACGAGGAGACTTCGTATAAGTCGTGTTTACATATCATGTGTGTAGAGAGATTAATCCAAGTCGTCTTTTATTCTGTTAAATATTATCTTTTCTTCTCACACGACTGCAGTACTTTTTGAAGTCTCTGTAAAAGAAAGTTGAACAAAAAAATATTACCACCATTAATAAATGTAGATATTTTGTGTCCAGGAAATGAAACCATTCGTTTCATTATCGTTTCAATGTTTCAAACACAAACGAACGTCTTATCAGTTTAAAGTTTAAACACAGTCAATATACAAAAGATAACTGCGTTGAGCAAGCCCATTTTAAATGAGTCATTTCAACGTCAATCAAACGTTTAACAAATTCAAAGAACTTAAATTTTAATTTTGAAATTAAGTTTTGAAATTATGGACAAATGTGTGCGGATAAAGTTTTGTTTAAATCTTTAAATACCTGCTCGTTTTTAAACGTATAGATTAAGGTAGATGAGATTTGTAGGTATTCATTCAAAAAACCACTTTTAATATTGCACTTGTACTATTTATTTAAATAACTATACTTTAATTACAAAAGACAAAAAGTATACTTATTTTTGACAACTGTCGTTCACTTTTATCAAGACCGTGTCGTCTTTCTTAAAATATGACAAGACGTGACGACGATTACTTCATTTGATTATAATTCCAAGAACTTGCTCTTCACAACCACCCACAAAGTAAAATCCAGTAAAGTTTAAAATGTGAATCATTTACTAAATGTGGCAGTTAAACTCAATAACCAACTTATTTATTTACTTAATTAAATATAATATTTTAAAATAACATTTAACTACCCAAAAGAATTGAAAATTAGTGCGCCCCTTTCCTCTTTCGCTCCATGTATAGGAGATGGACTGCGAGTTCTCTTATTGATTTTTATAGGTATACGTGTGTTTTTCTTTGCTCTTTTTTACGGATATTCTTATTTAATGGAAGTAAATGCAGAGTTTGCAGAGAGAATAATAATAATTTTATGGAATTTGGAAAGCCTCCACAAGATTTAATTGTAGTATTGATCGGACACGGACTTGAACAACCACAATAATTTTTGTAGTTAAAATTTTACTAACTATATATACACACGTTATTTGTTTTACACTCAAATTATTTAACCTGCTCAACTGGTCTCTCTTCTCTTTTTTCCCTTCTTCTATAAAACAATACTTGTTTTTAAAAAAAGTACGTATATTACATTAAGTTTTTAGTTATCATCATTGTCATTATTTTTTTTCTTTGATTCGTCTTTGTTTTCTTTGATAAAAAATACAAATACAAAACGCTTAGGATTTTTTGGGGCGACATATTACACAAGCAAGTATGTACTTATATATAGTGTACTCGAGAGTCTCTCGAGTGCAAAAATGTTATATACAATAATTAATTAATATATAGTACTGAAATTATTTTTTAGACATGCTTTTGGCCCAGCCGGGTTTTAAAAGTTCATCCGTCGCTTTTCGGATGTAATTGATGTATTTTTCGGGTAGATTTGATGACTTGAGTTCCTCCAGTTTATTCTCCATGGTTTGCCGAATATCTTTTTCCCGACGACCCAATTCTCGTCTAAAATTAATCCCTTCAACAAAATAATCTTTCCTGTCTTGAATTCTTCCCATTTGGTACTTGTGAATTTGTTCACGAAGATCAAGTTTATATTGAGCAGCTTTGACTTTTCGTTCTTCCTCCTTTTGGCCTTCTTGTTCAAACTTCCAGTCTATATAATATACATTCGAATAATACATAAATTCAATTCATCAGTACTTACTTAAATTGACTCAATTCATTAGTGAATACAAATTAGGAATGTGAAATGAATATCGAGCTTTTACCTTGAATGCTGTAGATTTTATCATACATGACTTTATCATAGGCAGCTTGTTCAATTGTATAATCTCGTTGTTGTTGAATTTGACATAGAATAGATTCTTTGAGTTCATTTGAAGTCCGATTCTTTTTGAGAATCTCTTCCCGTTCCTTTTGTCTCCATTCTCTCTCTTGCTTCTCTTGATAGCGTTTATTTCGTAATTCTTCTCTCATCATTTTGGATTGCTCTGTTCTCTGTTGCACCCCAAACACTTGCATGGTTTTGGCCTCTTGTAATTGTTTGTGCATGGCTTTCTCTTGTTCTAATTTGGCTTGCTCAGCGGCTTTTTTATTTTGCCATTCCATCATTTGTTCATCCTCTTGCCGATCGATTGCCTTCATATTTTTCTTTAATTCCAAATGAAGCATTTGATCCTCCAGCAGATCCTTCCCTAGTCGATGCTTTTTTTCTAAATTTGAATTACGGATTTGAATTTCCTCCATGTCCTGTGACTCCCAAATCTTTCGCAATTCCCCATGTTCATGTTGCATGGCAATCTTCTCCAAATATTTCATTGCTTCCTTCTCATCCAATTGACCTCGGAGGGATGTCATGAGCTCTTTCTTTTTCTTTTCAATCTCCTCAAATGTCTTGTCATCATCTTTGGATAGTGGACTTGACTGTTGAGCAATGAGAGCCAAAATTCTTCTCTCTTCTTCCGCGTGCTCACATTTGATAAGTTCCTTTTCAGCCAGTTGTGCTTCCCGGATGGCTTGGACTTTGGCAGCCAAAATAACTTGATTAATTGCACGGATTTCGGGTTCATCTTCTTTAATTATTGTACTCGCTCGTCCTAGTACTTCTTCCATTTGCTCTCGTGCTTCCGGACTAATGGTGGCATTGAATGCCATTTTATCCATCATTCTCATCTCATCCGCTTTCATACGACAACAATCAATTTTATGTTGTTTACATCGAAGTGCGTCTAAACATTCTGCTTCCCTTTCTTCTTTCGTTTTCACACGAGCGGAAGCCAGGACTTGACTATAATCACCATTGGACAGAACCAATGGATGTTCGTTCTTGAGCTCTCCATGCACAATCAGACTTCGAATACTATCCGGATCGTAAATGACAACTTTCTCCTTACATTCCGTCCAAGGTGGAGGGATTTTACAGCGGCATTTGGCCATTCGGCATAGATTACATACATCTACATGGTAAAACATATGGTGAAAGGATTACCTAACATTATCATTTGTCTTGGTTTTAGTATTTATGTATTTAATTATGGAAAGGAATTTAACCTCCTCGAGGGACGGTACAACATGGATCCACGAATTGTCTCGGAGCATTTTTCCTCGTCGTTTTACGAGGTTTACAGGGGTCTCTACATGGTGCGGGCCGAGAGCAAGGGTCGGGCACATATTGATGTCTGTAGGCAGCTTCGTACTCACTCCAACCAAAGGGACGCACACTTGTATCATTCATTCCAGGCATGGCATCTGTAAACTATACATATATATTTTGTTTCCCCATTTAATTTAATTTTCATCATTGACTATATACATATACGATATTTACAAAGCGTATACATGATGAGAATGAACCTCAAAAAAAATAATGATGGATTAATTATATATGTAATGGAGATGTGTGTTGGAAAGTGTACCTGGATGGACATGCCCATGTCCACGGGTGGATTACACTTGTCCAACATTTGATATTTACGAGCATTCTTTGCATTGTACGCCATGATTCCTCGGATGTTTCAAGGAATATCTGTGTATATACAATACAGAATAAGAGTGAGAGAGAGAGAGAGAGAGAAAGTTCAGTCACGAGTTCGCCAAGCAACTTTCACTCTAAACTATATTTGCTATATCATATACGTTAAAAATTATCATTACGAATTATTTAAGAAATACGAGAGGGAGTAAATTGTGATTGTGAGTAAATTATAGTATTCAAGTTTTGTAATTACCGAGTGAGGTTATGCTTTGACTCTTTTGTCCTTTTTGTTTTTCACTGGCTTTTCATATTTCAACTTGAACATATTATTTTTTCTTATTGCTTTGAAAACATTCTTATATATTATTTGTCAATGAATTCTCATACTTCTTTTTGTTGCGTCAATCCAACATTAAATCAATAACATAAAAAGAATTGACATGATTTAATAAATAAAACAAAGCAAATCATGGACGTCATATTGTCATGGTTACCACCAACTAAGATTTTCCAGCACACTCTACCTAAATTCTTGTTACTTTAGAAACTGTATGCATATACATATGCAGTTTTCATACGTTTTCATACTTGTCGACTCAAATTATTCTCAATTTGCCTCCGCGCTCTGGTTTGTGCAGAACAACAGATTATTATTATTATTATTATTATTGTTATGATTATATATGTTCAATCTGAATGACTGAATTTCAGTTTCAGTCGTTTAGCAATTATTTTTATAATGGACATTTCGTTCCTGGATTTATAATCTTTGAATGTAGTTTTAATTAAATTTTGTTTAATTAATTAGGTTATATTTAGGATGTTATTCGGGTTTTCGGATCCTTCTACAAAATTTAAAAAGTAAAAGAAGGAAAAGGGGGTGGGGTGGGTGGGTTTATAGGAATCAAAGGAGATGACAAATGCAGTGGGAGTGATAAGTCATGCGGGTCTCTTCCTCTACGAAGCTCTTTTATTTTCCTCTGAATGGTGTGTCTTCCTCATCCTCATTTTGGCCGTGTACAACGTGGTTCTGTTGATTCTAAATCATATCCGAGATGCCATAATTCTCTGGACTATCCTCTTTATCGCACATTTTGTCGTCCGACTATCCTTTTGCCATTCAAATAATTGTTTCAGCAGCTGGGTTTAGCTGCTGATATCATTTCGACTTTTCGACCACTCTTTTCCCGATCGACTCGATGTCCTGTGATCCAGGTCACGCAAACATAGAGAAACACACACACACACACACACACAAACAGAACAGAACAGGACACGAAGAAGGGCAAATGAAATTCCTTTATGGATGACAGACCAGCGATGATTTCTCAGGTATATGGAATTCATTCCCTTTGACCTGTTCTTATTCTAATCCTTATTCTTACAAATTCCATTTCTCACTTCCTCTCATTTTCCTTATCATTATCATCAATGATATGTTTGGTTTTAATTTTAGGATATTCCAGTCCGTTGATGTGTTTGTACAATGCTGTATGTATTGGGTTTATCTGTATGGAATCACTTTCGTGAGATTACATGAGAAAACCTCATTTCAAAAACATCAGAATTGCGTTGCGAGAGACAAAGAAATGCCCAAGAATAAAACGAATGCCATGAGTAATGCTTTGGTATGAATGATTGCAACGTTTTCTACCAAATAATTCACAGTTCAATTTAATGATATAATTGATTGTCAATTCAAAATTGGAAGCATTTATTTATTTTTTCTGAGTCACGTCCATTTCATTCCGAGTATATAGTCAAACTTATTTAAGACAAAAACATTTCAAGACGAAAAACCTCATTCGTATACCTTTGAATTTCCAATATATAATTCCAATAATTGCTTACAATTCCCATTAGTTATGAGTTTTCATTCCATTATTTAAAAATCAAAATTTACACTTTTATGTGTATACATAATTCGCATGTCTATAGATACAGGGTGAACCACAATGATATCCCCGAAAGTAAAAAATCATATCTCAGGAACTAGTGAAGATATCGACACGATT